>JAJSRW010001806.1:0-27821 GCA_022414725.1 Microglena sp. YARC
TTCTCATTTGTTAGCTTCTTACCTCCGCCACTGTAAGTGGTTGAGATCTTGGGTCCTTAGCCTCTAGGGGCGTTTAATACCTACGCCACCAAAATGGGTGGTTGGGCCAGTTTGGTTTGTTGTCCTCGACACACACCTGATGTAGTGGGGTTTTTTGCTTTGTGGTGCTTTTTCTTTTTATGTTTAAAGCACAGAAAGTCTCATACACCCTCGCGGTCTTTTCAAGTAGACTTAACATGTTAATGTAGTAGGCGGGACCCTAAGCTTTGACCTCGCCTGACACGCCAACCAATTGTACAGCCTGCGTCCTAGACGCAACGGCGGAAAACTTCCTTCTGCTTAGCGGTACCCCATCCGCCCCGTTGCGTTCGTGCTTGACACAATGGACCCTTCGACGTTGTTGTCTGCGACCTGACCTGACTGAGACACAAAGCGTCCTGAAGCAACCCTGACTTGCCTCACGAATGTTAGTTATCCAAATTGAAAGATCGGGAATTCTATGTTCCTTCTTCGAGAACTGACTCGTCCTGTGCTATGTTAACCATTAGTTCATGTGGAAATCTGAGATGGTCTTGATCGCTCGTAGGGGGGCATGTCGGATGAGCCAAATTGGATGCCCCCGTTCTAACATCCATACTTAATATTTTGAATGAGGGTTTACCTTAAGTGGTGGGTCACCTTGCATAAGTCCCTAGACTTCGAGTAGGTCGTTGCACCATGCCATACTACATGAGATGCCCATCAGAGTGCAACCAACCACCCAAAGTGCACGCACCTGAGGAGGGGCCTTATAATGATTATGGGAATTTGCATTATATCCGCACGAATCAATTAATAATTAGCCATGCATGCCGAAGCCTAACGAGCAATTACTTCATTTTTTTGGCTACGCGTAGCAGCTTTCTATGCAGCTCATTTCCCATCCGTCCCTTAGGCCTACTTTATACCTGAAGGCTAGCTAGTGCGCCTGGAAGTTGGTATGGATACACACTCCATAGCACCTGCAAGCTCTGGGATGACTGAGTAGCTGGCACTTGGAGCTGGCTGGAAGAAAAAATAAACACGTGCGCTAAGATGGGGCACATACATGGTAAAATACGAACTCGATTTACAAGCTGGTGTGAGATCAAGGGCCCTAGCAATGTGAAGTACATTTTAAAGGTCATGCAAGGAGAGTTCGTTTCCTAAGGACCAGGTCAACACATTTTTTTATGTTGTGCGCTTTGCCTGCCAAGGGTTACAAAAATATGAAATGTTAACTCCTTGTGCCCATCATCCAATAGCTAAGGCGCTCTGTGCTAGTGCCCCAATAGCCTAACTGGCTTCCACAAATGGAAGGCTTTAATACTGCATGGTGGAAGAAATATTGGTGGGCAGGGTGAGGGGGAGGCTTTTTAAGCACTTCAGCGAGTTGCCTTTTGTTTATTCAATGATTTTTGTGTGAAGAGATCGAACATATTTTGAGAAGACTGCTTTGCTTTGAATGTATTTTTTTACTGCTTAAGATGGCACGCATCCATAGAAAAATAGGGTTCACTGCGTAGCAGGAGCCATGTAAATCAAATTTAAGTTAAAACTACGAGGTCGATTTCAAGGAACCTAACAACACTCAAATTCAGCGCACATAAGACCCCCCACCCCCATTTTCCGCATAGTCTAGAATTATCTTTTGATTATTTGAGGATGTGGTTAGTGTTGCAGCCTAATTGTGGCTACCCCTAGAATGCGAAAATGAAATTTAATGATCAAATACAACAAAGAAGCCAGTCTCGAGAAAAGGAAACAATAACACACAGACAGGTACAATTCAAATGCGTAGGCCTATGCAAAGATGGCAACCCAAGGGTGTGCTCGAGTGAGACTAGACTGGAATATGTAAAACATAGCAAAAAAGCCCTAAATCACTCTCTCTTTGGAAGTGCTGCCAATTAAGCAAGCTATTTTCCAGTCACGACTCGCATACAGTCGGTAATACCTACTGTGCTTTCTTTAGTTGGGGCTTTGCCCTCCACTATCCTGATTAAAAAGATTGTATCTGCACAGACCTCTCAATATTCTTACCTTTCCAATCCACAGGACGTTCACACACACAGTCTCCGCACACACGCATCTTCTAGCACACACAGGTATAATCAAAGCAGCCCCACACCCTCTGACAACACAACCTCCCTTGTTACTCTCATTTAATTGACTTTTCTTATTATGCGTTATGTGTGTTCTTATTTATCTATACCTTTTCCAATCCACAGACCCTGCTCCCTCAGCTCAGTCCAGTTCTCCAGCTGCACAGGTTAGTGGCGCGAGTGTGAGTTGGTGTGTATCTGGTGGAGTGGTGGGAAGTAAATGGGGGGTGTTGTCTGAGCTGGGTGTTGGTGCTTGTCGGTGTTCCTGTTGGTGGAGTGGCTAATGTTGTTGGGTGTGCCAATGTTTGTTGGTGGGTTGGATTGTTAGTAAGCATCAGCATGCGTGCGAGTATATGAGGAACACACCGATTATTTTGCCCAGGTGGTTGGTGGGGCATTGAATGCCGTGCGTGTCTGCGTGTGTCATACCGATTGTTTTGCTCGTGTCATCATGTGCGGAGAGAGCATGGGTGCAAGTCGTGCTGGCAACTGTCAGAATTACAGTCACAAGGGTAAAAAGTGCTTATGTGCCTTGCTAGGGTCTCCAAGGTTGCATGAGCCTGAGAGTCGAGTGAGAGCGAGTGTTGCGGATTCACAGTCACCGATGCAGACTGTGCGTGTGCATGTGGTATACTAAGTACCAGATTCTTAGGTTGAGTGTGTGTATGTGTTGCTGATTGTGTGTGTGTGTTTGAGTGTGTGTATGTGTGCTGATTGTGTGTTGTGTGTGTTGAAGTGTGTGTATTTGTGTGCTGATGTGTGTGTGTGTGTGTGAGTGTGTGTATGTGTGCTGATTGTGTGTGTATAGTGTTGAGTGTGTGTATGTGTGCTGATTGTGCATGTGTGTGTTGAGTGTGTTGTAATGTGTGCTGATTGTGTGTGTGTGTTGAGTGTGTGTGTGTGCTGATTGTGTGTGTGATGTTGAGTGTGTGTATGTGTGCTGATTGTGTGTGTGTGTAGAGTGTGTGTATGTGTGCTGATGATTTGTGTGTGTACATGTGTTGAGTGTGTGTAATGTGCTGATTGTGTGCGTGTTGTTGAGTGTGTGTGTGTGTGTGCTGATTGTGTGTTGTGTGTTGGAGTGTGTGTATGAATGTGCTGATTGTGTGTGTATATGTGAACTGAGTGTGTGTATGTGTGCTGATTGTGCGTGTGAATAGTGCACTACTGCCGCTGCGATGGTGTTGTATTTTCTAGAAGCGTTTTTAAGGCCGAGCTAGAGGTGGCAAGCTATCCGGCTGCCCACGCATGCTATCAACCCTCCCACTGCCGCTACCACCCGATCTGTCCCTCCCGCTCGCGCCTGTCCAAGTTTTTCCCGCCTATCGTAATCCCTAGCTCCTCGACCTGACTCCCGGCCTGCGACTTTCTTTTGTCTCCATCCCGCTGTCGGTCAGTGCGACCGGTCTGAATATGATCTATGGGATCCTTCTTATCCGCATCGATTCCGGAGAGGGCATGAAGCTCAACAGTCGGCGAGCTAGACTTTATCCGGAACGACCGGAGGGGCTGGGCGCGACTGCTGGAGTGTCGCAGGCAGTTAATCGCACACCGCAGGGGTTTATGACTTGTCTGGAGATGCGATTCAGAGTGTTGAAAAGAGAGGTGGGATGAGAGGCGTTCGGAGACAGACAGACAGCACGATTCGGAGACAGACAGCACTTCGTGCTCAAAAACGGTACGGGGCAGTACATGAGGCAACTACTCTCGCGGGTTATGGGTCAAAGGTAGTAAATACCCCAGATAGAGGTACCCAGTCTGAGACATGACTCCCCAATCCTCACCCGGATCCTGTATCATCACCCCGGGTCCTCACCCAATCTTTCGAATGTGCTACATGTAGACGTACGTTATGAGTCGCTCGGAGTTCGCTTTGGGGGGCAACACAACGCTCCAAAGATTGACACTGGTTTCCTTTCCTTTAAAAAAAACTATCCTCCCCAGTCGCCACATCAACGCTTTGAGGGATTGGGGAAGTGGGCGGGCTTTCACCCACTAGACCTCGAAATGGAGATTAAATGCTGTCCGCTGAAGGGCCACCTACGGTACAATCAGCACTTGACATATTGGAGATTGTTTTTTTTATTGCATAAGACAGCGAGCACTCGAGCATCCCAAGTGCTGGATGGAGCAGTAAAGCCATGTAAAAAGCTGAAGTAAATAACAACAGCATTGTTTGTCTATAAACTTATTTTGTTTAGATTGAACCAAATTGATTCTAAATTTTCTATCTTGTTATAAATATTCATATTGGGCAAAAAATCAATTCTTTATAATAAACCAATATTATCAAGCCACCTCGACAACCTTGCTTAGTTGCATGTCATTTTCTTTCCGTGGGACGGGACGGGTGGGGTGGGGGACTGGGGGACTTGGGTGTTAGGGAGATTTTATAGTTTTCTGTAGGACCGAAGAGGGCAATCACTCGATCAGGCTTCAAGGCTAGAGCCATGTAACCAAGTTCAAGTGTTCGTAGGATGCCCTTCACAACCTCTTTGTGTGTGTGGGGGTTGTGGGGGGGGGGGGGGGTGGGGTCTTTCTCTGCCTCCTGCCACACTGCCACCAGGGTACTTTCAGGTCAGAAAAGAAAAAACCACTCTTTGTGGCTTTTTGTTGATTTCAAGAAGGCTTATGATTGGGTCAAACAGAGACTTGCTATGGGATCTGCTTAGCAAGGCTAGGAGTCAAGGACCCCTATCTCAGTATTCTGAAGTCCATGTATAATCATGTTGTTTTCCAAGTTCGCCTACATGGGGGACATTGGATCCTCCTTTCCATCCTTGTAGGAGTTAAACAAGGAGACCCCCTATCCCCACTCCTATTCGGTCTGTTTCATTGATAGAATTGGAATCGTTCCTCCAATCCAAGCTCCCAAATGTAGGGGCTGAGCTTAGGGGAAAGATTCTGCAACTGTTACTTATGCTGATGACCTAGCTATTAATGGCAGAATCCCCGGCAGATATGCAAGCGATGCTTGACTGCCTGAGAGATTTCTGCGAGGGCTACTAAGATGGCTGTGAATATAAAGAAAACTGAAGATTGTCGTTTTCAACAAACAATTCTGTGATGAGGCCCGCATGGATCCTGATTACAAATTTGTCTATGATGGAGCACAACTTTCTACAAAAGTTATCTTTTATCTACTTGAGGATCCCTCTTTGTGGATGGTGACTCAAATAGCAATCGTGCAAAAGCTGACTTTTTCTAGGATGCTCACTAAGGCCCAAAAGGGCACACCACATGCTTCGTAGGCGATGCCATACTATGGAGATATACAAATACTGATATTTCTCACCCACCTGTTTGATTCTCTTGTACAACCTATCCTGAATTTTGGCTGTTGAGGGTGTGGGCTCCTTTCTATTCTGAACAACACACTTATCTCAAATGACCATGCTTGTGAGAAATGGCATAGAGGTATATACTTAAACAAATGTTGGGTGTTGCCAATCTATTACATCTAATATTATCATGGAAGAGCTGGGTAGAACCCCGTTGTGTTTTGCTTGGCTTTAAAACAAGCTTTGCGCTTCTGGAACAAGCAGACCATAGATAGAACCTGAGGATCTCATTAGAAATGGCTCTTGAGAATCTTTTGACTCCAAACACTGGCTGTGGTTCATGACTTGCGTTTGTGCTCTCCACAAGCTAGGATCCAGTAAAAACATCAACATTTTGGAGGCTGTCGATGTCGAAGGTATTATGTCTGAAGTTTTTGAGTCATGGAGGTTTAAGTACCCAAGTGACACCAATGCAGTTAGAGACATCCCTGATGAGAGAAGGGTTGGCTTTAAACGCCTCCGATACCAAAAATGGTTCGCAGCCAACAGCAATGATGAGAATGGCTTGATTCCCTTTTACATCCGCCTTACATAAGCAGGATCAGATTCGTTCTATAGCACAGTTTAGAATGGATGTTCCCATTGGCTGAACACAGAAAGAAAATGAGGGTGGGTGGATAGAGCACACATCCCTCGCTCAATGAGACACTGTCAAATGTGTGGGTTCCAAAAACCTGAGGATGAAATGCATATAGCAAGACAGGAAGCCCTGTACTGCTTAGTGGCACCGTAATTTATTATCCCTTTTTTTTTTCTTCTGATGAGACTTCTCAATTTGTTAGCTTCTTACCCTCCGCCACTGTAAGTGGTTGAGAATCTGGGGTCCTGCTCTAAGGGGTTTAATACCTACGCCACCAAAACGGTGGTTGGGAGTTTGGTTTGTTTGTCCTCGACACACCCCTGATGTAATGGGTTTTTTGCTTTGTGGGTGCTTTTTTTTTTGTTTAAAGCACAGAGTCTCATACACCCTCGCGGTGTCAAGTAGACTTTAACATGTAATGTAATGTAATGCAATGTAATATGTTTTGAGTGCCCTTTTTATAATGATATTCGCCTCCGCTACCAGAACTCTGTTTACAGATATTTATTAGGCATGTCCATGAGGATACCGACTTAACCGTATGGAATGTGGAATTCTGCGATTCCACATTCAGAACCTTTATGAATGGAAATGGCACTAAGTCTTTTTGGAGCAACCTAGCCGGACTATCTTTCTACTTGTAGAAGAGCAAGACAGGAAGCCCTGGACTGCTTAGGTGGCACCGTTAATTTATTATCCCTTTTTTTCTTCTTGTGACTTCTCATTTGTTAGCTTCTTACCTCCGCCACTGTAAGTGGTTGAGATCTGGGTCCTGCTCTAAGGGGTTTAATACCTACGCCACCAAACGGTGGTTGGGAGTTTGGTTTGTTTGTCCTCGACACACCCCTGATGTAAATGGGGTTTTTTGCTTTGTGGGTGCTTTTTCTTTTTGTTTAAAGCACAGAGTCTCATACACCCTCGCGGTGTCAAGTAGACTTTAACATGTAATGTAATGTAATGTAATGTAAGGTGACTTCAACGCTCGGGTGACTTCAACGCTCGGGTTGGTCTTGTGTGGACAATTGATGATACCCATTGAGTTAGGAGATGAAACCAGTATCCCAAACCAATAGTACAGCCCCCAACCAAAACCATTCAACCGAGGTGTAGCATGGACACAGCTCCCCCCAATCGATTGGGGGGGCCCTACTCCAGCTCTGTGTTAGTAACTGGTCTTATCATCCTTAACGGACTAGAACAGAAGGTGATATGCAAGGTGCACATACCTTCTTTGCAGATGGCATGGACAAGAAATCTGTCATTGATTATGCGCTAGCCGCCCCCTAGTCTTCTCAACACCCCAGAGTTCAAGTTTAGTGTGGCTCCCAAGCATGACTGCCATCTCAGGCCCGGGTAGAAAGTTTGACCACATGCCTATCACACTCCACATACCAGATGCTGCCCTTAGGCCTTCTCAAGGTACTATTAGTACACCTGCTGGTGGTAAACCTTCGCCCAAACTGAAATGGAAAGACAACTATGTCCAGATGTATGCACACACAATTAAGCGTGACCCAGACGTTAACCGATTACTTGACAATGCACTCCATAGCTCATCTATGGAAGATTCAGAGAAGGGGATTGCTAGTGCTATTGAACTAGCCATAAGCAAATGCACACCATGTCACAAACCTGTAGCTAAGCGTAAGCACGGGCCCGTGATCGCATGGTATGATGATTGAATGCAATCGTGCTAGAACAAGGCAGCAAGCCAAGCAGAACATCAACATGGCTCTAGCTCTGACTTGGCTGGTTCTATGCACAAGGAGTACAAGAGGATTCTCAGAAGAAAGAAGAGGAAGTGGCTAGAAACACGCATGGAGAACCTTCATACGAATCTTCGGCATAATCCAAAAAGTTTTTGGAAGACGTGCGTGAGCCTAACAAGGCCACTACGGCAGATATCACAATTCATGATTGGACTGATTATTTTGCAGACCTCTTTGATGTGCAAGTAGTATTGATCCAAGTCTGGATGCTAGGGACTTTGTCCCTCAAGCTGATGGACCTCAGATAGAGGCCGCACCAACGTGGTTATGTCAAGACTTTACCACCCAGGAGGTGTTTTCTGTTCTCCAATCCCTACGGAAAAAACTCCTCCCCCGGGGTAGATGGTATCCCTGCAGAATGGTACAGATTTGCTTCCCATGAGGCCAACTCCCGATTTGTACAAGCTATGACTAACCTGTTTAATCTCATCTGGAAGACCTCTTACCCTAGCCAATGGGCTGCAGCTGCCTTGGTACCCGTACCCGTACCCAAAGGCAGTGTGTATGACAATGACAACTATCGAGGTCTTGCGGTGAGCAACTCCATAGGAAAGATCTTCTCCCTTTGCATGCTACGTAGACTAGATGATTGGTCAGAAGAATTCAAACCTCAGAGCCGCTGGCCAATATGGATTTAGAAGTGGTAGGGGTACTGCAGATGCATCATTCATTCTTAACCATATTGTAGATAAATATAGAGAGAAGAAAAAACCACTCTTTGTGGCTTTTGTTGATTTCAAGAAGGCTTATGATTGGGTCAACAGAGACTTGCTATGGGATTGCTTAGCAAGGCTAGGAGTCAAGGACCCCTATCTCAGTATTCTTAAGTCCATGTATAATCATGTTGTTTTCCAAGTTCGCCTACATGGGGACATTGGATCCTCCTTTCCATCCCTTGTAGGAGTTAAACAAGGAAACCCCCTATCCCCCACTCCTATTCGGTCTGTTCATTGATAGAATTGAATCGTTCCTCCAATCCAAGCTCCCAAATGTAGGGGCTGAGCTTAGGGAAAGATTCTGCAACTGTTACTTTTATGCTGATGACCTAGCTATAATGGCAGAATCCCCGGCAGATATGCAAGCGATGCTTGACTGCCTGAGAGATTTCTGCGAGGCTACTAAGATGGCTGTGAATATAAAGAAAACTGAGATTGCCGTTTTCAACAAGCAATTCTGTGATGAGGCCCACATGGATCCTGATTACAAATTTGTCTATGATGGAGCACAACTTTCTACAAAGTTATCTTTTATACTTGGGATCCCTCTTTGTGGATGGTGACTCAAGCAATCGTGCAAAAGCTGATTTTTCTAGGATGCTCACTAAGGCCCAAAAGGCACACCACATGCTCCGTAGGCGATGCCATACTATGGAGATATACAATATTGATTATTCTCACCCACCTGTTTGATTCTCTTGTACAACCTCTCCTGAATTTTGGCTGTGAGGTGTGGGCTCCTTCTATTCTGAACAACACACTTATCTCAAATGACCATGCTTGTGAGAAAATGGCATAGAGGTATACTTAAACAAATGTTGGGTGTTTGCCAATCTACTACATCTAATATTATCATGGAAGAGCTGGGTAGAACCCCGTTGTGTTTTGCTTGGCTTAAACAAGCTTTGCGCTTCTGGCACAAGACCATACATAAAGAACCTGAGGATCTCATTAGAATGGCTCTTGAGGAATCTTTTGACACCAACACTGGCTGGGTTCATGACTTGCGTTGTGCTCTCCACAAGCTAGGATCCAGTAAAAACATCAACATTTTGGAGGCTATCGATGTCGAAGGTATTATGTCTGAAGTTTTTTGAGTCATGGAGGTTTAAGTACCCAAGTGAAACCAATGCAGTTAGAGACATCCCTGATGAGAGAAGGGTTGGCTTTAAACGCCTCCGATACCAAAAATGGTTCGCAGCCAACAGCAATGATGAGAATGGCTTGATTCCCTTTACATCCGCCTTACATAAAGCAGGATCAGATTCGTTCTATAGCACAGTTTAGAATGGGTTCCCATTGGCTGAACACAGAAAGAATGAGGGTAGTGGATAGAGCACACATCCCTCGCTCAATGAGACACTGTCAAATGTGTGGGTTCCAAAAACCTGAGGATGAAATGCATATGTTTGAGTGCCCTTTTTATAATGATATTCGCCTCCGCTACCAGAATCTGTTTACAGATATTTATAGGCATGTCCATGAGGATACCGACTTAACCGTATGGAATGTGGAATTCTGCGATTCCACATTCAGAACCTTTATGAATGGAAATGGCACTAAGTCTTTTTGGAGCAACCTAGCCGACTATCTTTCTACTTGTAGAAGAGCAAGACAGGAAGCCCTGGACTGCTTAGTGGCACCGTAATTTATTATCCCTTTTTTTCTTCTTGTGACTTCTCATTTGTTAGCTTCTTACCTCCGCCACTGTAAGTGGTTGAGATCTGGGTCCTGCTCTAAGGGGTTTAATACCTACGCACCAAAACGGTGGTTGGGAGTTTGGTTTGTTTGTCCTCGACACACCCCTGATGTAATGGGGTTTTTTGCTTTGTGGGTGCTTTTTCTTTTTGTTTAAAGCACAGAGTCTCATACACCCTCGCGGTGTCAAGTAGACTTTAACATGTAATGTAATGTAATGTAATGTAAGGTGACTTCAACGCTCGGGTGACTTCAACGCTCGGGTTGGTCTTGGTGTGGACAATGATGATACCGAGTTAGGAGATGAACCAGTATCCCAAACCAATAGTACAGCCCCCAACCAAACATTCAACCGAGGTGTAGCATGGACACAGCTCCCCCCAATCGATTGGGGGGGCCCTACTCCAGCTCTGTGTAGTAACTGGTCTTATCATCCTTAACGGTAGAACAGAAGGTGATATGCAAGGTGCACATACCTTCTTTGCAGATGGCATGGACAAGAAATCTGTCATTGATTATGCGCTAGCCGCCCCCTAGTCTTCTCAACACCCCAGGAGTCAAGTTTAGTGTGGCTCCCAAGCATGACTGCCCTCTCAGGCCCGGGGTAGAAAGTTTGACCACATGCCTATCACACTCCACATACCAGATGCTGCCCTTAGGCCTTCTCAAGGTACTATTAGTACACCTGCTGGTGGTAAACCTTCGCCCAAACTGAAATGGAAAGACAACTATGTCCAGATGTATGCACACACAATTAAGCGTGACCCAGACGTTAACCGATTACTTGACAATGCACTCCATAGCTCATCTATGGAAGATTCAGAGAAGGGGATTGCTAGTGCTATTGAACTAGCCATAAGCAAATGCACACCATGTCACAAACCTGTAGCTAAGCGTAAGCACGGGCCCGTGATCGCATGGTATGATGATGAATGCAATCGTGCTAGACAGGCAGCAAGCCAAGCAGAACATCAACATGGCTCTAGCTCTGACTTGGCTGGTTCTATGCACAAGGAGTACAAGAGGATTCTCAGAAGAAAGAAGAGGAAGTGGCTAGAAACACGCATGGAGAACCTTCATACGAATCTTCGGCATAATCCGAAAAGTTTTTGGAAAGACGTGCGTGAGCCTAACAAGGCCACTACGGCAGATATCACAATTCATGATTGGACTGATTATTTTGCAGACCTCTTTGATGTGCAAGTAGGTATTGATCCAAGTCTGGATGCTAGGGACTTTGTCCCTCAAGCTGATGGACCTCAGATAGAGGCCGCACCAACGTGGTTATGTCAAGACTTTACCACCCAGGAGGTGTTTTCTATTCTCCAATCCCTACGGAAAAACTCCTCCCCCGGGGTAGATGGTATCCCTGCAGAATGGTACAGATTTGCTTCCCATGAGGCCAACTCCCGATTTTGTACAAGCTATGACTAACCTGTTTAATCTCATCTGGAAGACCTCTTACCCTAGCCAATGGGCTGCAGCTGCCTTGGTACCCGTACCCAAAATCCAAAGGCAGTGTGTATGACAAGGACAACTATCGAGGTCTTGCGGTGAGCAACTCCATCGGAAAGATCTTCTCCCTTTGCATGCTACGTAGACTAGATGATTGGTCAGAAGAATTCAACCTCAGAGCCGCTGGCCAATATGGATTTAGAAGTGGTAGGGGTACTGCAGATGCATCATTCATTCTTAACCATATTGTAGATAAATATAGAGAGAAGAAAAAACCACTCTTTGTGGCTTTTGTTGATTTCAAGAAGGCTTATGATTGGGTCAACAGAGACTTGCTATGGGATTGCTTAGCAAGGCTAGGAGTCAAGGACCCCTATCTCAGTATTCTTAAGTCCATGTATAATCATGTTGTTTTCCAAGTTCGCCTACATGGGGACATTGGATCCTCCTTTCCATCCTTTGTAGGAGTTAAACAAGGAAACCCCCTATCCCACTCCTATTCGGTCTGTTCATTGATAGAATTGAATCGTTCCTCCAATCCAAGCTCCCAAATGTAGGGGCTGAGCTTAGGGGAAAGATTCTGCAACTGTTACTTTATGCTGATGACCTAGCTATAATGGCAGAATCCCCGGCAGATATGCAAGCGATGCTTGACTGCCTGAGAGATTTCTGCGAGGCTACTAAGATGGCTGTGAATATAAAGAAAAACTGAGATTGCCGTTTTCAACAAGCAATTCTGTGATGAGGCCCACATGGATCCTGATTACAAATTTGTCTATGATGGAGCACAACTTTCTACAAAGTTATCTTTTATCTACTTGGGATCCCTCTTTGTGGATGGTGACTCAAGCAATCGTGCAAAAGCTGATTTTTCTAGGATGCTCACTAAGGCCCAAAAGGCACACCACATGCTCCGTAGGCGATGCCATACTATGGAGATATACAATATTGATATTCTCACCCACCTGTTTGATTCTCTTGTACAACCTCTCCTGAATTTTGGCTGTGAGGTGTGGGCTCCTTCTATTCTGAACAACACACTTATCTCAAATGACCATGCTTGTGAGAAATGGCATAGAGGTATACTTAAACAAATGTTGGGTGTTTGCCAATCTACTACATCTAATATTATCATGGAAGAGCTGGGTAGAACCCCGTTGTGTTTTGCTTGGCTTAAACAAGCTTTGCGCTTCTGGCACAAGACCATACATAAAGAACCTGAGGATCTCATTAGAATGGCTCTTGAGGAATCTTTTGACTCCAACACTGGCTGGGTTCATGACTTGCGTTGTGCTCTCCACAAGCTAGGATCCAGTAAAAACATCAACATTTTGGAGGCTGTCGATGTCGAAGGTATTATGTCTGAAGTTTTTGAGTCATGGAGGTTTAAGTACCCAAGTGACACCAATGCAGTTAGAGACATCCCTGATGAGAGAAGGGTTGGCTTTAAACGCCTCCGATACCAAAAAATGGTTCGCAGCCAACGGCAATGATGAGAATGGCTTGATTCCCTTTACATCCGCCTTACATAAGCAGGATCAGATTCGTTCTATAGCACAGTTTTAGAATGGGTTCCCCATTGGCTGAACACAGAAAGAATGAGGGTGGTGGATAGAGCACACATCCCTCGCTCAATGAGACACTGTCAAATGTGTGGGTTCCAAAAACCTGAGGATGAAATGCATATGTTTGAGTGCCCTTTTTATAATGATATTCGCCTCCGCTACCAGAATCTGTTTACAGATATTTATAGGCATGTCCATGAGGATACCGACTTAACCGTATGGAATGTGGAATTCTGCGATTCCACATTCAGAACCTTTATGAATGGAAATGGCACTAAGTCTTTTTGGAGCAACCTAGCCGACTATCTTTCTACTTGTAGAAGAGCAAGACAGGAAGCCCTGGACTGCTTAGTGGCACCGTAATTTATTATCCCTTTTTTTCTTCTTGTGACTTCTCATTTGTTAGCTTCTTACCTCCGCCACTGTAAGTGGTTGAGATCTGGGTCCTGCTCTAAGGGGTTTAATACCTACGCCACCAAAACGGTGGTTGGGAGTTTGGTTTGTTTGTCCTCGACACACCCCTGATGTAATGGGGTTTTTGCTTTGTGGGTGCTTTTTTCTTTTTGTTTAAAGCACAGAGTCTCATACACCCTCGCGGTGTCAAGTAGACTTTAACATGTAATGTAATGTAATGTAATGTAAGGTGACTTCAACGCTCGGGTGACTTCAACGCTCGGGTTGGTCTTGGTGTGGACAATGATGATACCGAGTTAGGAGATGAACCAGTATCCCAAACCAATAGTACAGCCCCCAACCAAACCATTCAACCGAGGTGTAGCATGGACACAGCTCCCCCCAATCGATTGGGGGGGGGCCCTACTCCAGCTCTGTGTAGTAACTGGTCTTATCATCCTTAACGGTAGAACAGAAGGTGATATGCAAGGTGCACATACCTTCTTTGCAGATGGCATGGACAAGAAATCTGTCATTGATTATGCGCTAGCCGCCCCTAGTCTTCTCAACACCCCAGGAGTCAAGTTTAGTGTGGCTCCCAAGCATGACTGCCCTCTCAGGCCCGGGGTAGAAAGTTTGACCACATGCCTATCACACTCCACATACCAGATGCTGCCCTTAGGCCTTCTCAAGGTACTATTAGTACACCTGCTGGTGGTAAACCTTCGCCCAAACTGAAATGGAAAGACAACTATGTCCAGATGTATGCACACACAATTAAGCGTGACCCAGACGTTAACCGATTACTTGACAATGCACTCCATAGCTCATCTATGGAAGATTCAGAGAAGGGGATTGCTAGTGCTATTGAACTAGCCATAAGCAAATGCACACCATGTCACAAACCTGTAGCTAAGCGTAAGCACGGGCCCGTGATCGCATGGTATGATGATGAATGCAATCGTGCTAGACAGGCAGCAAGCCAAGCAGAACATCAACATGGCTCTAGCTCTGACTTGGCTGGTTCTATGCACAAGGAGTACAAGAGGATTCTCAGAAGAAAGAAGAGGAAGTGGCTAGAAACACGCATGGAGAACCTTCATACGAATCTTCGGCATAATCCGAAAAGTTTTTTGGAAAGACGTGCGTGAGCCTAACAAGGCCACTACGGCAGATATCACAATTCATGATTGGACTGATTATTTTGCAGACCTCTTTGATGTGCAAGTAGGTATTGATCCAAGTCTGGATGCTAGGGACTTTGTCCCTCAAGCTGATGGACCTCAGATAGAGGCCGCACCAACGTGGTTATGTCAAGACTTTACCACCCAGGAGGTGTTTTCTATTCTCCAATCCCTACGGAAAAACTCCTCCCCCGGGGTAGATGGTATCCCTGCAGAATGGTACAGATTTGCTTCCCATGAGGCCAACTCCCGATTTGTACAAGCTATGACTAACCTGTTTAATCTCATCTGGAAGACCTCTTACCCTAGCCAATGGGCTGCAGCTGCCTTGGTACCCGTACCCAAATCCAAAGGCAGTGTGTATGACAAGGACAACTATCGAGGTCTTGCGGTGAGCAACTCCATCGGAAAGATCTTCTCCCTTTGCATGCTACGTAGACTAGATGATTGGTCAGAAGAATTCAACCTCAGAGCCGCTGGCCAATATGGATTTAGAAGTGGTAGGGGTACTGCAGATGCATCATTCATTCTTAACCATATTGTAGATAAATATAGAGAGAAGAAAAAACCACTCTTTGTGGCTTTTGTTGATTTCAAGAAGGCTTATGATTGGGTCAACAGAGACTTGCTATGGGATTGCTTAGCAAGGCTAGGAGTCAAGGACCCCTATCTCAGTATTCTTAAGTCCATGTATAATCATGTTGTTTTCCAAGTTCGCCTACATGGGGACATTGGATCCTCCTTTCCATCCCTTGTAGGAGTTAAACAAGGAAACCCCCTATCCCCACTCCTATTCGGTCTGTTCATTGATAGAATTGAATCGTTCCTCCAATCCAAGCTCCCAAATGTAGGGGCTGAGCTTAGGGGAAAGATTCTGCAACTGTTACTTTATGCTGATGACCTAGCTATAATGGCAGAATCCCCGGCAGATATGCAAGCGATGCTTGACTGCCTGAGAGATTTCTGCGAGGCTACTAAGATGGCTGTGAATATAAAGAAAACTGAGATTGCCGTTTTCAACAAGCAATTCTGTGATGAGGCCCACATGGATCCTGATTACAAATTTGTCTATGATGGAGCACAACTTTCTACAAAGTTATCTTTTATCTACTTGGGATCCCTCTTTGTGGATGGTGACTCAAGCAATCGTGCAAAAGCTGATTTTTCTAGGATGCTCACTAAGGCCCAAAAGGCACACCACATGCTCCGTAGGCGATGCCATACTATGGAGATATACAATATTGATATTCTCACCCACCTGTTTGATTCTCTTGTACAACCTCTCCTGAATTTTGGCTGTGAGGTGTGGGCTCCTTCTATTCTGAACAACACACTTATCTCAAATGACCATGCTTGTGAGAAATGGCATAGAGGTATACTTAAACAAATGTTGGGTGTTTGCCAATCTACTACATCTAATATTATCATGGAAGAGCTGGGTAGAACCCCGTTGTGTTTTGCTTGGCTTAAACAAGCTTTGCGCTTCTGGCACAAGACCATACATAAAGAACCTGAGGATCTCATTAGAATGGCTCTTGAGGAATCTTTTGACTCCAACACTGGCTGGGTTCATGACTTGCGTTGTGCTCTCCACAAGCTAGGATCCAGTAAAAACATCAACATTTTGGAGGCTATCGATGTCGAAGGTATTATGTCTGAAGTTTTTGAGTCATGGAGGTTTAAGTACCCAAGTGACACCAATGCAGCTAGAGACATCCCTGATGAGAGAAGGGTTGGCTTTAAACGCCTCCGATACCAAAAATGGTTCGCAGCCAACAGCAATGATGAGAATGGCTTGATTCCCTTTACATCCGCCTTACATAAGCAGGATCAGATTCGTTCTATAGCACAGTTTAGAATGGATTCCCATTGGCTGAACACAGAAAGAATGAGGGTAGTGGATAGAGCACACATCCCTCGCTCAATGAGACACTGTCAAATGTGTGGGTTCCAAAAAACTGAGGATGAAATGCATATGTTTGAGTGCCCTTTTCATAATGATATTCGCCTCCGCTACCAGAAGCTGTTTACAGATATTTATAGGCATGTCCATGAGGATACCGACTTAACCGTATGGAATGTGGAATTCTGCGATTCCACATTCAGAACCTTTATGAATGGAAATGGCACTAAGTCTTTTTGGAGCAACCTAGCCGACTATCTTTCTACTCGTAGAAGAGCAAGACAGGAAGCCCTGGACTGCTTAGTGGCACCGTAATTTATTATCCCTTTTTTTCTTCTTGTGACTTCTCATTTGTTAGCTTCTTACCTCCGCCACTGTAAGTGGTTGAGATCTGGGTCCTGCTCTAGGGGGTTTAATACCTACGCCACCAAAACGGTGGTTGGGAGTCTGGTTTGTTTGTCCTCGACACACCCCTGATGTAGTGGGGTTTTTTGCTTTGTGGGTGCTTTTTCTTTTTGTTTAAAGCACAGAGTCTCATACACCCTCGCGGTGTCAAGTAGACTTTAACATGTAATGTAGTAGGCGGACCCTAAGCTTTGCTGCCTGACACGCAACCAATTGTACAGCCTGCGTCCTACGACGCAACGGAAACTTCCTTCTGCTTAGCGGACCCTCCCCCCGTTGCGTTCTGTGACACAATGGACCCTTTGACGTTGTGTCTGCGACTGACTGACTGAGGACACAACGTCCTGAGCAACCCTGACTGCCTCACGATGTAGTTATCAAATTGAAGAGGGAATTCTGTTCCTTCTTCAGAACTGCACTCGTCCTGCTATGTAACCAAGTTCAAGTGGAAATCTAGAGATGGTCTTGATCGCTCGAGGTTGGGCATGTCGGATGAGCCAAATTGGATGCCCCCGTTCTAACATCCATACTTAATATTTTGAATAAGGGTTTACCTTAATGGCGGGTCACCTTGCATTAGCCCTAGACTTCGAGGTTTTCACCATGCCATACTACATGAGATGCCCAACAGAGTGCAACCAACCACCCAAAGTGCACGCACCTTGGGGAGGGCCTATAATGATTATAATCCATTTATCCGCACGAATCAATTAATTAGCCATGCATGCCGAAGCCTAACGAGCAATACTTCATTTTTTGGCTACGCGTAGCAGCTTCTATGCAGCTCATTTCCCACCGTCCTTAGGCCTAACCTGAAGCTAGCTAGTGCGCCTGGAAGTTGGTATGATACACACTCCATAGCACCTGCAAGCTCTGGGATTGACTGAGTAGCTGGCACTTGGAGCTGGCTGGAAGAAAAATAAACAGTGCGCAAGATGGGGGCACATACATGGTAAAATACGAACTCGATTTACAAGCTGGTGTGAGATCAAGGGCCCACAATGGAAGTACATAAAGGTCATGCAAGGAGAGTTCGTTTCCTAAGGACCAGGGTCAACACATGTTGGCGCCTGCCAAGGGTTACAAAATATGAAATGTTAACTCCTTGGCCCATCATCCACTAGCAGGCGCTCTAGTGCCCCAATAGCCTAAACTGGCTCCACAAAATGGAAGGCTTTAATACTGCAGGTGGAGAAATATGGTGGGCAGGGTGAGGGGGAGGCTTAAGCACTTCAGCGAGTTGCCTTTTGTTTATCAATGATTGTGTGAAGAGATCGAACATATTTTGAGAAGACTGCTTTGCTTTGAATGTATTGTTTTACTGCTTAAGATGGCACGCATCCATAGAAAAAATAGGGTTCAGCGTAGCAGGAGCCATGTAATCAAGTTTAAGTTAAAACTTACGGGTCGACAGGAACTAACAACACTCAAATTCAGCGCACATAAGACCCCCCCCATCCGCATAGTCTAGAATTATCTTGATTATTTGAGGATGGGTTAGTCCCTGCAGCCTAATTGGCTACCCCCTAGAATGGAAAATGAAATTTTAATGATCAAACAACAAGAAGCCAGGAAAAGGAAACAATAACACACAGGACACAAATTCAAATGCGTAGGCCTATGCAAAGATGCAACCCAAGGGGTGCTCGAGTGAGACTAGACTGGAATAAACATAGCAGCCCTACACTCTCTGGAAGTGCTGCCAATTAAGCAAGCTATTTCCAGTCACGACTCGCATACAATCGGTAATACCTACTGTGCTTTTCTTTAGTTGGGGGCTTTGCCTCCACTATCCTGATTAAAAGAGTATCTGGCACAACCTCTCAATATTCTTACCTTTCCAATCCACAGACGTTCACACACACAGTCTCACACACGCAACTCAAGCACACACAGGAAGCAGCCCCACACCCTCTGACACAACCTCCCTTGTACTCTCATTTAATTGACTTTTCTTATTATGCGTTATGTTGTTCTTATTATCTTACCTTTCCAATCCACAGACCTGCTCCCTCAGCTCAGTCCAGTTCTCCAGCTGCACAGGTTAGTGGGCGAGTGTGAGTTGGTGTGTACTGGTGAGTGGTGGGAGTAAATGGGTGGGTGTTGTTGGAGCTGGGTGTTGGGTGCTTGTCGGTGTTGTTGGTGGGTGCTAATGTTGTTGGGGTGCCAATGTTGTTGGGTGGGTGGATGTTAGTAAGCATCAGCATGCGTGCGAGTATATGAGGAACACACCGATTATTTTGCCCAGGTGTGTTGGTGGGCATTGACATGCGTGCGTGTCTGCGTGTGTCATACCGATTGTTTTGCTCGTGTGTGCGAGAGAGCATGGGTGCAAGTGCAACTGTCAGAATTACAGTCACAAGGGTAAACAAGTGCTTATGTGCCTTGCTAGGGTCTCCAAGGTGCATGAGCGAGAGTGAGAGCGAGTGTTGCGGATTCACAGTCACCGATGCAGACTGTGCGTGTGCATGTGGTATACTAAGTACCAGATTCTTAGGTTGAGTGTGTGTATGTGTGCTGATTGTGTGTGTGTGTTGAGTGTGTGTATGTGTGCTGATTGTGTGTGTGTGTGTTGAGTGTGTGTATGTGTGCTGATTGTGTGTGTGTGTGTTGAGTGTGTGTATGTGTGCTGATTGTGTGTGTATATGTGTTGAGTGTGTGTATGTGTGCTGATTGTGTGTGTGTGTGAGTGTGTGTATGTGTGCTGATTGTGTGTGTGTGTTGAGTGTGTGTATGTGTGCTGATTGTGTGTGTGTGTTGAGTGTGTGTATGTGTGCTGATTGTGTGTGTGTAGAGTGTGTGTATGTGTGCTGATTGTGTGTGTATATGTGTTGAGTGTGTGTATGTGCTGATTGTGTGCGTGTGTTGAGTGTGTGTGTGTGTGTGCTGATTGTGTGTGTGTGTTGAGTGTGTGTATGTGTGCTGATTGTGTGTGTATATGTGCTGAGTGTGTGTATGTGTGCTGATTGTGCGTGTGAATAGTGCACTACTGCCGCTGCGATGGTGTTGATGTTCAGAGCGTTTTTGAGGCCGAGCTAGAGGTGGCAAGCTATCCGGCTGCCCACGCATGCTATCAACCCTCCCACTGCCGCTACCACCCGATCTGTCCTCCCGCTCGCGCCTGTCCAAGTTTTCCCGCCTATCGTAATCCCTAGCTCCTCGACCTGACTCCCGGCTGCGACTTTCTTTGTCTCCATCCCGGTGTCGGTCAGTGCGACCGTCTGAATATGATCTATGGGGATCCTTCTTATCCGCATCGATTCCGGAGGGCATGAAGCAACAGTCGGCGAGCTAGACTTTATCCGGAACGACCGGAGGGGCTGGGCGCGACTGCTGGAGCGGGCAGTTAATCGCACCGCAGGGGTTTGACTTGTCTGGAGATGCGATTCAGAGTTGAAAGAGAGGTGGGATGAGAGGCGTTCGGAGACAGACAGACAGCACGATTCGGAGACAGACAGCACTTCGTGCTCAAAACGGTACGGGGCAGTACATGAGGCACTACTCTCGCGGGTTATGGTCAACTAGGTAGTAAATACCCCAGATAGAGGTACCCAGTCTGAGACATGACTCCCAATCCTCACCCGGATCCCTGTATCATCACCCCGGGTCCTCACCCAATCTTCGATGTGCTACATGTAGACGTACGTTATGAGTCGCTCGGAAGTCGCTTTGGGGGGCAACAAACGCTCCAAAGATTGACACTGGTTCCTTTCCTTTAAAAAAACTATCCTCCCCAGTCGCCACATCAACGCTTTGAGGGATTGGGGAAGTGGGCGGGCTTTCACCCACTAGACCTCGAAATGGAGATTAAATGCTGTCCGCTGAAGGGCCACCTACGGTACATAGCACTTGACATATTGGAGATTGTTTTTTTATTGCATAAGACAGCGAGCACTCGAGCAGCCCAAAGTGCTGGATGGAGCAGTAAAGCCATGTAAAAAGCTGAAGTAAATAACAACAGCATTGTTTGTCTATAAACTTATTTTGTTTTAGATTGAACCAAATTTGATTCTAAATTTCTATCTTGTTATAATATTCATATTGGGGCAAAAATCAATTCTTATAATAACCAATATTATCAAGCCACCTCGACAACTTGCTTAGTTGCATGTCATTTTCTTTCCGTGGACGGGACGGGTGGGGTGGGGGACTGGGGGACTAGGGTGTTAGGAGATTTATAGTTTTCTGTAGGACCGAAGAGGGCAATCACTCGATCAGGCTTCAAGGCTAGAGCCATGTAACCAAGTTCAAGTGTTCGTAGGATGCCTTCACAACCTCTTGTGTGTGGGGGGGGGGGGGGGGGGGGGGGGGGGGTCTTTTCTCTGCCTCCTGCCACACTGCCACCAGGGTACTTCAGGTCAGAAAAGAAAAAACCACTCTTTGTGGCTTTTGTTGATTTCAAGAAGGCTTATGATTGGGTCAACAGAGACTTGCTATGGTATTGCTTAGCAAGGCTAGGAGTCAAGGACCCCTATCTCAGTATTCTGAAGTCCATGTATAATCATGTTGTTTTCCAAGTTCGCCTACATGGGGACATTGGATCCTCCTTTCCATCCCTTGTAGGAGTTAAACAAGGAGACCCCCTATCCCCACTCCTATCGGTCTTTCATGATAGAATTGAATCGTTCCTCCAATCCAAGCTCCCAAATGTAGGGCTGAGCTTAGGGGAAAGATTCTGCAACTGTTACTTTATGCTGATGACCTAGCTATAATGGCAGAATCCCGGCAGATATGCAAGCGATGCTTGACTGCCTGAGAGATTTTCTGCGAGGCTACTAAGATGGCTGTGAATATAAAGAAAACTGAGATTGTCGTTTTCAACAAACAATTCTGTGATGAGGCCCGCATGGATCCTGATTACAAATTTGTCTATGATGGAGCACAAACTTTCTACAAAGTTATTCTTTTATCTACTTGGGATCCCTCTTTGTGGATGGTGACTCAAGCAATCGTGCAAAAGCTGCTTTTTCTAGGATGCTCACTAAGGCCCAAAAGGCACACCACATGCTTCGTAGGCGATGCCATACTATGGAGATATACAATACTGATATTCTCACCCACCTGTTTTGATTCTCTTGTACAACCTCTCCTGAATTTTGGCTGTGAGGTGTGGCTCCTTCTATTCTGAACAACACACTTATCTCAAATGACCATGCTTGTGAGAAATGGCATAGAGGTATACTTAAACAAATGTTGGGTGTTTGCCAATCTACTACATCTATATTATCATGGAAGAGCTGGGTAGAACCCCGTTGTGTTTTGCTTGGCTTAAACAAGCTTTGCGCTTCTGGAACAAGACCATACATAAAGAACCTGAGGATCTCATTAGAATGGCTCTTGAGGAATCTTTTGACTCCACACTGGGCTGGGTTCATGACTTGCGTTGTGCTCTCCACAAGCTAGGATCAGTAAAAAACATCAACATTTTGGAGGCTGTCGATGTCGAAGGTATTATGTCTGAAGTTTTTGAGTCATGGAGGTTTAAGTACCCAAGTGACACCAATGCAGTTAGAGACATCCCTGATGAGAGAAGGGTTGGCTTTAAACGCCTCCGATACCAAAAATGGTTCGCAGCCAACAGCAATGATGAGAATGGCTTGATTCCCTTTACATCCGCCTTACATAAGCAGGATCAGATTCGTTCTATAGCACAGTTTTAGAATGGGTTCCCATTGGCTGAACACAGAAAGAATGAGGGTAGTGGATAGAGCACACATCCCTCGCTCAATGAGACACTGTCAAATGTGTGGGTTCCAAAAACCTGAGGTTACTGCTTATGGCACCGTAATTATTAATCCTTTTCTTCTGAGACTCGCATTTGTTAGCTTTTACCTCCCGCCACTGGGTCTGCTCTACTACTACGCCACCAAAAACGGTGGTTTTGACACACCTGTGTAATGGGTTTTTGTTTTTCTTTTTGTTTAAAGCTTTTAAGATTAACATGTAAAATGTAATCACAATGTAAATATGTTTGTGTGCCCTTTTATAATGAATTCGCCTCCGCTACCAGAATCTGTTTACAGATATTTATAGGCATGTCCATGAGGATACCGACTTAACCGTATGGAATGTGGAATTCTGCGATTCCACATTCAGAACCTTTATGAATGGAAATGGCACTAAGTCTTTTGGAGCAACCTAGCCGACTATCTTTCTACTTGTAGAAGAGCAAGACAGGAAGCCTGGACTGCTTAGTGGCCCGTAATTTATTATCCCTTTTTTTCTTCTTGTGACTTCTCATTTGTTAGCTTCTTACCTCCGCCACTGTAAGTGGTTGAGATCTGGGTCCTGCTCTAAGGGGTTTAATTACCTACGCACCAAAACGGTGGTTGGAGTTTGGTTTGTTTGTCCTCGCACACCCTGATGTAATGGGTTTTTTGCTTTGTGGTGCTTTTTCTTTTTGTTTAAAGCACAGAGTCTCATAACCCTCGCGGTGTCAAGTAGACTTTAACATGTAATGTAATGTAATGTAATGTAAGGTGACTTCAACGCTCGGGTGACTTCAACGCTCGGTTGGTCTTGGTGTGGACAATGATGATACCGAGTTAGGAGATGAACCAGTATCCCAAACCAATAGTACAGCCCCCAACCAAACCATTCAACCGAGGTGTAGCATGGACACAGCTCCCCCCAATCGATTGGGGGGGCCCCTACTCCAGCTCTGTGTAGTAACTGTTCTTATCATCCTTAACGGTAGAACAGAAGGTGATATGCAAGGTGCACATACCTTCTTTGCAGATGGCATGGACAAGAAATCTGTCATTGATTATGCGCTAGCCGCCCCTAGTCTTCTCAACACCCCAGGAGTCAAGTTTAGTGTGGCTCCCAAGCATGACTGCCATCTCAGGCCCGGGGTAGAAAGTTTGACCACATGCCTATCACACTCCACATACCAGATGCTGCCTTTAGGCCTTCTCAAGGTACTATTAGTACACCTGCTGGTGGTAAACCTTCGCCCAAAACTGAAATGGAAAGACAACTATGTCCAGATGCACACACAATTTAAGCGTGACCCAGACGTTAACCGATTACTTGACAATTGCACTCCATAGCTCATCTATGGAAGATTCAGAGAAGGGGATTGCTAGTGCTATTGAACTAGCCATAAGCAAATGCACACCATGTCACAACCTGTAGCTAAGCGTAAGCACGGGCCCGTGATCGCATGGTATGATGATGAATGCAAATCGTGCTAGACAGGCAGCAAGCCAAGCAGAACAATCACATGGCTCTAGCTCTGACTTGGCTGTTCTATGCACAAGGAGTACAAGAGGATTTCTCAGAAGAAAGAAGAGGAAGTGGCTAGAAAACGCATGGGAGAACCTTCATACGAATCTTCGGCATAATCCAAAAAGTTTTTTGGAAAGACGTGCGTGAGCCTAACAAGGCCACTACGCAGATATCACAATTCATGATTGGACTGATTATTTTGCAGACCTCTTTGATGTGCAAGTAGGTATTGATCCAAGTCTGGATGCTAGGGACTTTGTCCCTCAAGCTGATGGACCTCAGATAGAGGCCGCACCAACGTGGTTATGTCAAGACTTTACCACCAGGAGGTGTTTTCTGTTCTCCAATCCCTACGGAAAAAACTCCTCCCCCGGGGTAGATGGTATCCCTGCAGAATGGTACAGATTTGCTTCCCATGAGGCCAACTCCCGATTTGTACAAGCTATGACTAACCTGTTTAATCTCATCTGGAAGACCTCTTACCCTAGACAATGGGCTGCAGCTGCCTTGGTACCCGTACCCGTACCAAAGGCAGTGTGTATGACAGGGACAACTATCGAGTCTTGCGGTTGAGCAACTCCATAGGAAGATCTTCTCCCTTTGCATGCTACGTAGACTAGATGATTGGTCAGAAGAATTCAACCTCAGAGCGCTGGCCAATATGCATTTAGAAGTGGTAGGTACTGCAGATGCATCATTCATTCTTAACCATATTGTAGATTAAATATAGAGAGAAGAAAAAACCACTTTTTGTGGCTTTTGTTGATTTCAAGAAGGCTTATGATTGGGTCAACAAGAGACTGCTATGGGATTGTTAGCAAGGCTAGGAGTCAAGGACCCCTATCTCAGTATCTCTTAAGTCCATGTATAATCATGTATGTTTTCCAAAGTTCGCCTACATGGGGACATTGGATCCTCCTTTCCATCCCTTGTAGGAGTTAAACAAGGAAACCCCCTATCCCCACTCCTATTCGGTCTGTTCAATTGATAGAATTGAATCCGTTCCTCCATTCCAAGCTCCCAAATGTAGGGCTGAGCTTAGGGGAAAGATTCTGCAAACTGTTACTTTATGCTGATGACCTAGCTATAATGGCAGAATCCCCGGCAGATATGCAAGCGATGCTTGACTAGCCTGAGAGATTTTGCTGCGAGGCTACTAAGATGGCTGTGAATATAAAGAAAAACTGAGATGCCGTTTTCAACAAGCAAATTCTGTGATGAAGGCCCACATGGATCCTGATTACAAATTGTGTCTATGATGGAGCACAACTTTCTACAAAGTTATCTTTATCCTACTTGGATCCCTCTTTGTGGATGGGTGACTCAAGCAATCGTGCAAAAGCTGATTTTTCTAGGATGCTCACTAAGGCCCAAAAGCACACCACATCTCCGTAGGCGATGCCATACTATGGAGACTATACACATATTTGATATTCTCACCCACCTGTTTGATTCCTTGTACAACCTCTCCTGAATTTGCGCTGTGAGGTGTGGGCTCTTCTATTCTGAACAACACACTTATCTCAAATGACCATGCTTGTGAGAATGGCATACGATGATATACTTAAACAATGTTGTGTTTGCCAATCTACTACATCTAATATTTCATGAAAGAGCTGGGGTAGAACCCCCGTTGTGTTTTGCTTGGCTTTAAACAAGCTTTGCGCTTCTGGCCAAGACCATACATAAAGAACCGAGAGATCTCATTAGAATGGCTCTTGAGGATCTTTGACAACCAACACTGGCTGGGTTCATGACTTGTGCAGTGTGCCACAAGCTAGATCCAAGTACAAACATCAATCATTTTGGGATCGATGCGAGTATTATGTCTGAAGTTTTTAGTCCATAGGTTTAAGTACCCAAGTAAACCAATGCAGTTGACATCCCTGAGAGAGAAGTTGCTTTTAACGCTCCGATACCAAAAATGTGGTTCGCAGCCAAACACAATGATGAGAATGGCTTGATTCCCTTTACATCCGCCTTACATAGCGGATCAGATTCGTTCATATACACAGTCTTAGATTGGCGTTCCCACTGGCTGACACAGAAGAGAATGAGGTAGTTGGATAGAGCACACATACCCTCGACCAATGAGACACTGTCCAATTGGTTTCCAAAAACCCTGAGGATGAAATGCTATGTTGAGTGCCCTTTTATAATGATATCGCCTCCCTACCAGAATTTACACACTTTATAGCATGTCATGAGATACCGACTTAACGTATGAATGTGGAATTCTAGCGAATTTCCCATTCGACCTTTAGATGAAATGGCACTAATTTTTGGAGCAACCTAGCGACTATCTTTCTACTTTAAAGGCAACAACAGGACCCTCGGATGCTTAGTGGCACGTAATTTTATCTATCCCTTTTTTCTCTTGTGAACTTCTCATTGTCTGCTTTTACCTCGCACTGTAAGTGTTAGTCGGGTCCTGCTCTAAGGTTTATTACCTACGCACCAAAACGGTGTTGGTTGGTTTGTTGTCCTCATCACCCCCTGATGTAAGGTTTTTTGCTTTTGGGTCTTTTTCTTTTGTTTAACAGGTCTCATACCCTCCGTGTCAAGTAACTTTAACTGTAATGACTGAATGTAATGTAAGTGTGACTTCAACGCCTCGGGGTGACTTCAACGCTCGGGTGTCTTGTGGACATGCATGCATACCGACGTTAGGAGATACCAGTATCCCAAACCAATAAGTACCCCCAACCAAACACTTCACCGAGTAGCATGACACAGCTCCCCAACGATCTGGGGGCTCCCTCCAGCTTGTGTATCGTAACTGTCTTCATCCTTACGGAAACAAGTAAATGCACAGGTGACATACCTTCTTGCGTGAACGGACAAGAATCCTTGTCATTGATTTCTCGCCTAGTCTCTCACACCCCAGAGTCTTTAGTGTGGTCCAAGCATTGACTGCTCTCAGGCCGGTAGAATCTTGACCACATGCCTATCACACTCCATCATATGTGCCTTAGCCTTCAAGCTATTATACACCTGTGGTAACCTCGCCAATACTAAATGAAACACACTATGTCCAATGTTACAACACAATGAAGCGTGACCAGACGTTAACGATCTACTTGACACTGCATCCATAGCTCTCTATGGAAGAGTCAGAGAGAGATTCTATTGACTATGAATATCAAGCATGCACACGCATGTACACGTCTAGCGTAAGCCACGGCCATTATCGCTGTTATATGAATGCAATGTGCCTAGACAGCAGCAGCCAAGCAACAGTAACATCGCCTAGCTCTGACGGCTGTCTGGCAGCAGTAGCAAGAGGATTTCAGAAGAACAGAAAGAATGTAGAAACGCCATGGAAAACTTCATACGAATCTTCGCATATCCCGAAAAGTTTTGTTTGAAAGACGTCGGAGCTAACAACGCCACTACCGGCAATATCACAATACATATGATATGACTGATTTTTGCAGACCTCTATGATTCAGTAATCTC
>JAJSRW010000251.1:0-42061 GCA_022414725.1 Microglena sp. YARC
GGGTTTGTCTAGAGTCTGCCCCATGCACCCCCACTGGACACAGCACAATAATTGATAATAAACTAAATTAATAAATAAGCATCGTCGCCACCACAAGACCAAGCACAACGGACGCGAACGCACTTTAGGTGAAACCTCGTCTTGTTTTGTAGGCAAAGCAAAAAGGCAGCAACCACTGAGCAGAAGCTGTGAGAAGCACAAGAACTGCACCAATTGTGGGTTTTGTCTCAGAGTCTGCCATGCACCCATGGACAAGCACAATAATAATGGAGGACATATAACATTAATAATAAGCACTGTGGCCCCCCCACCCAAGACCAGCACATCGGCAGCGAACGCCCACTTCAGCGTGAACACTGTTTGTTCTTGTAGCAAGCAAAGGCAGCAACACTGAGCCCACGAAGCTGTGAGAAACGCACAAGACATGCAGCCAACTTGGGGTTTTGTCTCAGAGTACTGCAGAACATTTGCACCCATTGGAACAAGAACACAATAATAATAATAAAATAGAATAAAAAATATAATAAATACAGCATCGTGCACCACAAGACAAGCCACAACGGCGCGAACGCCATTTAAGGTGAAAACTGTATTTTGTTTTGTAGGCAAAAAGCAAAAAAGGCAGCAACACTGAGCAGAAGCTGTGAGAAGCCAAGACATGAGCCAAATTGTGGGTTTGTCTCAGAGTCTGCACATGCACCCATGGACAAGCACAATAATAATATAATAAAATAAATTAATAAATAAAGCAATGTGCACCACAAGACAAGCACAACGGAGCGAAGCGATTTAGGTGAAACTGTTTGATATTAGAGATAGGCAAGCAAAAAAAGGAGAACAACACTGAGCAGAAGCTGTGAAGAAATGCACAAGACATGCAGCCAAGTTGTGGGTTTTGTCTCAGAAGATCCTGCACATGCACCCATGGACAAGCCAATAAATGAATATAATAAATCAAATTAATTAAGAGAAAAGACAAGATAGTGTGAGCCTGACACGAAACGATAGAGATATGACACACAGCGACAAGGCGTGAGGCAACGCATTTAGGTGAAACTGTTTGTTTTGATAGGCCAAGCAAAAAGGCAGCAACACTGAGGCAGAAAGCTAGTGAGAAGCACAAGACCATGCCAGCCATTGTGGGTTGTCTCAGTAGTGTCTATATCACCATGGCAAAGCACAAAAATAAATAGAAATAATAAAATTAATTAAATAAGCATGTGCACCACAAGAACACAGCACGAAACGAGAGCGAACGCATTTAGGTGAAAACTGTTTGATATATTTGTAGGAACAGACAAAAAGAGCAAGCAAACACTGAAAGCCAGAAAGCTTAGTGAAGAAGCACAAACCCACAGGCAGCCACATTGCTGCCGCTTCGTCCTCAAGAGTCATGCACAATAGCACCCATACGGAACAAGCACAATAATAAAACTCACTACATAATAAAAATTAATAATAAGCATGATGCAAACCAACAAGACAGCAAAAACAGGAGCGAACGCACCTCCTCAACGGTCGCCAAACTCGTCTTGTCTTCTGGCAGGGCAAAGCAAAAAGGCAAAAACATGAGAGAGATGGGGGGGAAGCTGTGAGAACACAAGAACATGACGACACATGATAGGTTTAGTCTCAGAAGATCTGACCCACATGCAAAACCATGGAACAAAGACACAATAATATTAATAAAATAAAATTTAAATAAATAAGACATAAGTAGCACAAAAGACAAAGCACAACGGAGCGAGAACGCATTTAGGTGAAAACTGTTTGGTTTGTAGCCAAAGCAAAAAAGGCAGGCAAACGAAACTGAGAAGCAGAAAAGCTGTAAAGAAGCACAAGAACATGCAGACGAGTATGTAGGTATATTGTCTCAAAAGAGTTCTGCACCAATGCAACACCATTGAAACAAGAACAAAAATAATAAAATAATAATAATAAATTAATAAATGAAACTTGATGCACACAACAAGACAAGGCACAACAGGAGACCAGAACCCATTATAGGTAGAAAAACTGTAAAGTTGTTTTTGTAGACAAGCAAAAAAGGACCGCAACAACTACGACCAAGAAGCTGTGAGAAGCAAACAAGACAAGCAGACCAATTGTGGGTTATCTCTCAGAGAATCTGCACACAGCACCAACAATGGACAAGCACAATAATATATAATAATAAAATTAAAAATAAGCATGGAGATGCAGCCACAAACCAAGGCGAGAGAGAGAAACGCAGTTGGTGAAAGCTGTTTGCTGTTTGTAGGCGAGAGGGGCGAAAACGGCAGCAGAGCGCTGAGCAGAAGCTGTGTAGAGAGCCAGACATGCAGCCAATGTGTGGAGTGTTAGTCTAAAAGATCATGCTACAAGTCACACCATGAGAACAAAAGCACAATAATAATAATAATAAATAAATAAAAATAAAGACATGATGCACAAGCCGAATATAAAAAAAGACTCAACACAAAAAGAACAAAGCAACAAAACGGAGCGAACACAATATTAAGGTGAAACTGCTCCTTGTTTTGTAGGCAAAGCAACAAAGGCAGCAACACTGAGCCCAGACAGCCTGTGAGACAGCACAAGCACACGCAGCCATTGTGGGTTTGTCTCAGAGTCCTGCCCCACTAAGCCACCTCACGGCAAGCACAATACTATATCAATAAATAACATCTCAACTAAACTAAGCTGTTCGCCCACCCACCACAGAACAAGCACAACGGAGCGAACGCATTTAGGTGAATACTGTTTTGTTTTGTAGGCAAGCAAAAAGGCAGCAAACTGAGCAGCAGCTGTGAGAAACACAAGACATGCAGCCGATTTGTGGTTTGTCTCAGAGTCTGCACATGCACCCAAGGGACAAGCAAATAATAACATAATAATAAATTTAAATAGAGTCTGGCACCACAGACAAGCACAACGGAGCGACACATTTAGGTGAATGTTTGTTTGGTAGGCAACGCCAAAAAGGCAGCACCCACACTGCAGCAGAAGCTGGCACGAACACAGATCATGCAGCCAATTGTGGGTTTGTCTCAGGTCTGCACACCACCATGGAACCAAGCACAATAAATTAATGATAAATAATAAATTAATCAATAAGCATGTGCACCAACAAGTAACATCAAGCACAACGGAGCGAACGCAAATTTTTTTTAGGTGAAACTGTTTTTTTTTTGTTTTGTAGGCAAGCAAAAAAAAAAGGGCGCCCTTAGGAAAACACTGGCAGAAGCTTTGTGAGAAGCCACAAGAACCCATGCAAAAAGCCAATTGCTGGGGTTTTTTGTCCTCAGATGTCTGCACATTGCACCCATGGACAAGCACACTTATAATAATATTAATAAAATAAATAAATAATAAATAAGCATGTGCACCACAAGACAAAGCACACAAACGGAGCGAACCGCATTTAGGTGAAACTGTTTGTTTTGTAGGCAAGCAAAACGCGCAGCAACACTTGACAGAGCTGTGAGAGGACTGCAGTCCATATTGGTGGGTTTGTCTCAGAGTCCTGCACACGCACTCCATGACACAGCCAATAGTAATAAGTCCCCCCCCCCCCCACCCATCAACACTTACTACATACCCACGCCATCGTGCACACCAAGACAATGCAGCAGACGGCGCGAACGCCCTGGTACGGTGAAACTGCCTTTGTTTTGTCGCGCCACAGCAAACACACGGCCCGCCAACCCACTGAAGCAGAAGAGTGAGAAGCCCCACCCAAGCACATGCTTGTGTGGTTTAGTATCTCTAGTTATTCTGCACATGCACCCCATGGACAAGCACAATAATACTAATAATAATAAAAATTCCAATAAATATAAGCCCATGTGCACAAACAAGACAAGCACAACGGAGCGAACGCATTTAGGTTGAAACTGTTTGTTTTGTAGGCAACAAAGCAAACAGAGCAGAAGCTTGTGAGAAGCAACAAGCACATGTGGGATTTGTCTGAGCAGAAGCCAATAATAATATACTAATAATTAATAAATAAGTGACCCAAGAAAGCACAAGACATGGCTGTTTGTTTTTGTAGCCAATGAGCAAGAAGCTGCAGAAGCACAAGACCTGGGTTTGTGGGTTAGAGTCTGCACATGCACCCATGGGACAAGCACAAACATAATATAATAATAAAAATTAATAAATAAGCTGCGCACCACAAGACAAGCACAACGGAGCGAACGCATTTAGGTGAACTGTTTTGTTTTGTGGCAAGCAAAAAGGCAGCAACACTGAGCAGAAGCTGTGAGAAGCACAACGAAAACATGCAGCCAATTGTGGGTTTGTCTCAGAGTCTGCACATGCCCATGGACAAGCTCACAATAATAATATAATACATAAATAAATACAGCATGTTGCATGTGCCACCACAAGACAAGCAAACGGAGCGACGCAAAGACAAGCACAACGGACAGCCTGCGAACGCATTAGGTGAAACTGTTATGTTTTGTAGGCAAGCAAAACGGCAGCAACACTGAGCAGAAGCTGTGAGAAGCACAAGACATGCAGCCAATTGTGGGTTTGTTGTCTCAGATCTGCACATGCACCCATGGACAAAGCACGAAAATTAATAATATAAATTAATAAATAAGCTTGTGCACCACAAGACAGGCACAACGGAAGCGAACCGCACCACAAAAGACAAGCACAACGGAGCGAACGCATTGAACTGTTTGTTTTGTAGGCAACGAAAAAAGCAAAAAGGCAGCAACACTGAGCAGAACCGCTGTGAGAAGCCCAAGACATGCAGCAGACTGTGGGTAGAGTCACAAAATGCACCCATAATAATACAAATTAACTAAAATACAGCCTTGTGCAAAGACAAGCACAAGGACGCGAACCGCATTTAGACAAAAAGAAGCACAAGACCGATGCAGCCCCAATTGTGGTTGGTGCAACGCCCCATCGGGGGGGACAAGCACAATAATACATGCTGCACCATCTGGTTTTGTAGCAAGCAAAAGGCAGCACACTGAGGCAGCTGTGAGACAAGACATGCAGAATGTGGGTTTGTCTCAGAGTCTGCACATGCCCCATGGACAAGCACAAATAATATAATAATAAATTAATAAATATAAGCATGCGCACCACAAGACAAGCACAACGGAGCGAACGCATTTAGGTGAAACTGTTTGTTTTGTAGGCAAGCAAAAAGGCAGCAACACTGAGCAGAAGCTGTGAGAAGCACAAGACATGCAGCCGATTGTGGGTTTGTCTCAGAGTCTGCACATGCACCCATGGACAAGCACAATAATAATATAATAATAAATAAGCATGTGCACCACAAGACAAGCACAACGGAGCGAACGCATTTAGGTGAAACTGTTTGTTTTGTAGGCAAGCAAAAAGGCAGCAACACTGAGCAGAAGCTGTGAGAAGCACAAGACATGCAGCCAATTGTGGGTTTGTCTCAGAGTCTGCACATGCACCCATGGACAAGCACAATAATAATATAATAATAAATTAATAAATAAGCATGTGCACCACAAGACAAGCACAACGGAGCGAACGCATTTAGGTGAAACTGTTGTTTTGTAGGCAAGCAAAACGGCAGCAACACTGAGCAGAAGCTGTGAGAAGCACAAGACATGCAGCCATTGTGGGTTTGTCTCAGAGTCTGCACATGCACCCATGGACAAGCACAATAATAATATAATAATAAATAATAAATAAGCATGTGCACCACAAGACAAGCACAACGGAGCGAACGCATTTAGGTGAAACTGTTTGTTTTGTAGGGCAGCAAAACGGCAGCACACTGAGCAGAAGCTGTTAGAAGCACAAGACTGCAGCCAATTGTGGGTTTTGTCACTGCACATGCACCCTGAAAAAGCAATAATATATAATAGCATGTGCACCACAAGACAAGGCACAAACGAGCGATGCAGCCAAAAAGGCAGCAACACTGAGAGAAGCTGTGGGCACAAGACACATGCAGCCAATTGTGGGTTTGTTCTCAGAGTCTGCACATGCACCCATGGACAAGCACAATAATAATATAAAATAATAAATTAATAAATAAGCAAGCAAAAGCGCAACATGAGAGAAGCTGGCACAGACATGCAATTGTGGGTTTGTCTCAGAGTCTGCAAGCACAACGCACAATAAATAAATATAATGAAATAAGCGTGCAACGCAAGCACAACGGATTTAGGTGAAACTGTTTGTTTTTGTAGGCAAGCAAAAAGGCAGCAACACTGAGCAGAAGCTGTGAGAAGCACAAGACATGCAGCCAACTTGTGGGTTTGTCTCAGAGTCTGCACATGCACCCATGGACAGCACAATAATAATATAATAATAAATTGTGCAATTTAAAACTAGGCAAGCATGGCAGCACCTGCAGAAGCCACAAATTGACACAACGGAGCGAACGCATTTAGGTGAAAACTGTTTGTTTTGTAGGCAAGCAAAAAGGCAGCAACACTGAGCAGAAGCTGTGAGAAGCACAAGACATGCAGCCAATTGTGGGTTTGTCTCAGAGTCTGCACATGCACCCATGGACAAGCACAATAATAATATAATAATAAATTAATATAAATAAGCATGTGCACCAAGACAAGCACAACGGAGCGAACGCATTTAGGTGAAACTGTTTGTTTTGTAGGCAAGCAAAACGGCAGCAACCAACTGAGCAGAAGCTGTGAGAAGCACAAGACATGCAGCCATTGTGGGTTTGTCTCAGAGTCTGCACATGCACCCATGGACAAGCACAATAATAATATAATAATAAATTAATAAATAAGCATGTGCACCACAAGACAAGCACAACGGAGCGAACGCATTTAGGTGAAACTGTTTGTTTTGTAGGCAAGCAAAAAGGCAGCAACACTGAGCAGAAGCTGTGAGAAGCACAAGACATGCAGCCAATTGTGGGTTTGTCTCAGAGTCTGCACATGCACCCATGGACAAGCACAATAATAATATAATAATAAATTAAAGACTAAATAGGTGAGCATGAGCAGAGCTGTGAGAAGCACAAGAATGCACAAGACCAGCACATGGACGGAGCGAACGCATTTAGGTGAAACTGTTTGTTTTGTAGGCAAGCAAAAAGGCAGCAACACTGAGCAGAAGCTGTGAGAAGCACAAGACATGCAGCCAATTGTGGTTTGTCTCAGAGTCTGCACATGCACCCATGGACAAGCACAATATAATATAATAATAAATTAAAAATAAATAAGCATGTGCACCACAAGACAAGCACAACGGAGCGAACGATTTAGGTGAAACTGTTTGTTTTGTAGGCAAGGCAAAAAGGCAGCAACACTGAGCAGAAAGCTGTGAGAAGCACAAGACATGCAGCCAATTGTGGTTTGTCTCAGAGTCTGCACATGCACCCATGGACAAGCACAATAATAATATAATAATAAATTAATAAATAAGCATGTGCACCACAAGACAAGCAACAACGGAGCGAACGCATTTAGGTGAAACTGTTTGTTTTGTAGGCAAGCAAAAAGGCAGCAAACACTGAGCAGAAGCTGTGAGAAAGCACAAGACATGCAGCCAATTGTGGGTTTGTCTCAGAGTCTGCACATGCACCCATGGACAAGCACAATAATAATATAATAATAAATTAATAAATAAGCATGTGCACCACAAGACAAGCACAACGGAGCGAACGGGCATTTAGGTGAAACTGTTTGTTTTTGTAGGCAAGCAAAAAGGCAGCAACACTGAGCAGAAGCTGTGAGAAGCACAAGACATGCAGCCAATTGTGGTTTGTCTCAGAGTCTGCACATGCACCCATGGACAAGCACAATAATAATATAATAATAAATTAATAAATAAGCATGTGCACCACAAGAAGCAACAACGGAGCGAACGCATTTAGGTGAAACTGTTTTGTTCTTGTAGGCAAGGCAAAAAGGCAACACTGAGCAGAAGGAGTGGTTTGTCGAAACATGCACAATAATAATAGGTGTGCAAAAGACAAGCACAAGGAGCGAACGCCATTTAGGTGAAACTGTTTGTTTTGTAGGCAAGCAAAAAGGCAGAACACTGAGCAGAAGCTGTGAGAAGCACAAGACATGCAGCAACTGTGGGTTTGTCTCAGAGTCTGCACATGCACCCATGGACAAGCACAATAATAATATAGATAATAAATTAATAAATAAGCATGTGCACCACAAGACAAGCACAACGGAGCGAACGCATTTAGGTGAAACTGTTTGTTTTTGTAGGCAAGCAAAAAGGCAGCAACACTGAGCAGAAGCTGTGAGAAGCACAAGACATGCAGCCAATTGTGGGTTTGTCTCAGAGTCTGCACATGCACCCATGGACAAGCACAATAATAATATAATAATAAATTAATAAATAAGCATGTGCACCACAAGACAAGCACAACGGAGCGAACGCATTTAGGTGAAACTGTTTGTTTTGTAGGCAAGCAAAAAGGCAGCAACACTGAGCAGAAGCTGTGAGAAGCACAAGACATGCAGCCAATTGTGGGTTTGTCTCAGAGTCTGCACATGCACCCATGGACAAGCACAATAATAATATAATAATAAATTAATAAATAAGCATGTGCACCACAAGACAAGCACAACGGAGCGAACCATTTAGGTGAAACTGTTTGTTTTGTAGGCAAGCAAAAAGGCAGCAACACTGAGCAGAAGCTGTGAGAAGCACAAGACATGCAGCCAATTGTGGGTTTGTCTCAGAGTCTGCACATGCACCCATGGACAAGCACAATAATAATATAATAATAAATTAATAAATAAGCATGTGCACCACAAGACAAGCACAACGGAGCGAACGCATTTAGGTGAAACTGTTTGTTTTGTAGGCAAGCAAAAAGGCAGCAACACTGAGCAGAAGCTGTGAGAAGCACATGAGACATGCATGCCACATTGTGAAACTGGTTTGTAGGCTCAGAGTCTGCACATGCACATGCATGGACAAGCACAATAATAATATAATAATAAATTAATAAATAAGCATGTGCACCACAAGACAAGCACAACGGAGCGAACGCATTTAGGTGAAACTGTTTGTTTTGTAGGCAAGCAAAAAGGCAGCAACACTGAGCAGAAGCTGTGAGAAGCACAAGACATGCAGCCAATTGTGGGTTTGTCTCAGAGTCTGCACATGCACCATGACAAGCACAATAATAATATAATAATAAATTAATAAATAAGCATGTGCACCACAAGACAAGCACAAACGGAGCGAACGCATTTAGGTGAAACTGTTTGTTTTGTAGGCAAGCAAAAAGGCAGCAACACTGAGCAGAAGCTGTGAGAAGCACAAGACATGCAGCCAATTGTGGGTTTGTCTCAGAGTCTGCACATGCACCCATGGACAAGCACAATAATAATATAATAATAAATTAATAAATAAGCATGTGCACCACAAGACAAGCACAACGGAGCGAACGCATTTAGGTGAACTGTTTGTTTTGTAGGCAAGCAAAAAGGCAGCAACACTGAGCAGAAGCTGTGAGAAGCACAAGACATGCAGCCAATTGTGGGTTTGTCTCAGAGTCTGCACATGCACCATGGACAAGCACAATAATAATATAATATAAATTAATAAATAAGCATGTGCACCACAAGACAAGCACAACGGAGCGAACGCATTTAGGTGAAAACTGTTTGTTTTGTAGGCAAGCAAAAAGGCAGCAACACTGAGCAGAAGCTGTGAGAAGCACAAGACATGCAGCCAATTGTGGGTTTGTCTCAGAGTCTGCAACATGCACCCATGGACAAGCACAATAATAATATAATAATAAATAATAAATAAGCATGTGCACCACAAGACAAGCACAACGGAGCGAACGCATTTAGGTGAAACTGTTTGTTTTGTAGGCAAGCAAAACGGCAGCAACACTGAGCAGAAGCTGTGAGAAGCACAAGACATGCAGCCAAATTGTGGGTTTGTCTCAGAGTCTGCACATGCACCCATGGACAAGCACAATAATAATATAATAATAAATTAATAAATAAGCATGTGCACCACAAGACAAGCACAACGGAGCGAACGCATTTAGGTGAAACTGTTTGTTTTGTAGGCAAGCAAAACAGGCAGCAACACTGAGCAGAAGCTGTGAGAAGCACAAGACATGCAGCCAATTGTGGGTTTGTCTCAGAGTCTGCACATGCACCCATGGACAAGCACAATAATAATATAATAATAAATTAATAAATAAGCAATGTGCACCACAAGACAAGCACAACGGAGCGAACGCATTTAGGTGAAACTGTTTGTTTTGTAGGCAAGCAAAACGGCAGCAACACTGAGCAGAAGCTGTGAGAAGCACAAGACATGCAGCAATTGTGGGTTTGTCTCAGAGTCTGCACATGCACCCATGGACAAGCACAATAATAATATAATAATAATTAATAAATAAGCATGTGCACCACAAGACAAAGCACAACGGAGCGAACGCATTTAGGTGAAACTGTTTGTTTTGTAGGCAAGCAAAAAGGCAGCAACACTGAGCAGAAGCTGTGAGAAGCACAAGACATGCAGCCAATTGTGGGTTTGTCTCAGAGTCTGCACATGCACCCATGGACAAGCACAATAATAATATAATAATAAATTAATAAATAAGCATGTGCACCACAAGACAAGCACAACGGAGCGAACGCATTTAGGTGAAACTGTTTGTTTTGTAGGCAAGCAAAAAGGCAGCAACACTGAGCAGAAGCTGTGAGAAGCACAAGACATGCAGCCAATTGTGGGTTTGTCTCAGAGTCTGCACATGCACCCATGGACAAGCACAATAATAATATAATAATAAATTAATAAATAAGCATGTGCACCACAAGACAAGCACAACGGAGCGAACGCATTTAGGTGAAACTGTTCGTTTTGTAGGCAAGCAAAAAGGCAGCAACACTGAGCAGAAGCTGTGAGAAGCACAAGACATGCAGCCAATTGTGGGTTTGTCTCAGAGTCTGCACATGCACCCATGGACAAGCACAATAATAATATAATAATAAATTAATAAATAAGCATGTGCACCACAAGACAAGCACAACGGAGCGAACGCATTTAGGTGAAACTGTTTTGTTTTGTAGGCAAGCAAAAAGGCAGCAACACTGGAGCAGAGCTGTGAGAAGCACAAGACATGCAGCCAATTGTGGGTTTGTCTCAGAGTCTGCACATGCACCCATGGACAAGCACAATAATAATATAATAATAAATTAATAAATAAGCATGTGCACCACAAGACAAGCACAACGGAGCGAACGCATTTAGGTGAAACTGTTTGTTTTGTAGGCAAGCAAAAACGGCAGCAACACTGAGCAGAAGCTGTGAGAAGCACAAGACATGCAGCCAATTGTGGGTTTGTCTCAGAGTCTGCACATGCACCCATGGACAAGCACAATAATAATATAATAATAAATTAATAAATAAGCATGTGCACCACAAGACAAGCACAACGGAGCGAACGCATTTAGGTGAAACTGTTTGTTTTGTAGGCAAGCAAAAAGGCAGCAACACTGAGCAGAAGCTGTGAGAAGCACAAGACATGCAGCCAATTGTGGTTTGTCTCAGAGTCTGCACATGCACCCATGGACAAGCACAATAATAATATAATAATAAATTAATAAATAAGCATGTGCACCACAAGACAAGCACAACGGAGCGAACGCATTTAGGTGAAACTGTTTGTTTTGGTAGGCAAGCAAAAGGCAGCAACACTGAGCAGAAGCTGTGAGAAGCACAAGACATGCAGCCAATTGTGGGTTTGTCTCAGAGTCTGCACATGCACCCATGGACAAGCACAATAATAATATAATAATAAATTAATAAATAAGCATGTGCACCACAAGACAAGCACAACGGAGCGAACGCATTTAGGTGAAACTGTTTGTTTTGTAGGCAAGCAAAAAGGCAGCAACACTGAGCAGAAGCTGTGAGAAGCACAAGACATGCAGCCAATTGTGGGTTTGTCTCAGAGTCTGCACATGCACCCATGGACAAGCACAATAATAATATAATAATAAATTAATAAATAAGCATGTGCACCACAAGACAAGCACAACGGAGCGAACGCATTTAGGTGAAACTGTTTGTTTTGTAGGCAAGCAAAACGGCAGCAACACTGAGCAGAAGCTGTGAGAAGCACAAGACATGCAGCCAATTGTGGGTTTGTCTCAGAGTCTGCACATGCACCCATGGACAAGCACAATAATAATATAATAATAAATTAATAAATAAATAAGCATGTGCACCACAAGACAAGCACAACGGAGCGAACGCATTTAGGTGAAACTGTTTGTTTTGTAGGCAAGCAAAACGGCAGCAACACTGAGCAGAAGCTGTGAGAAGCACAAGACATGCAGCCAATTGTGGGTTTGTCTCAGAGTCTGCACATGCACCCATGGACAAGCACAATAATAATATAATAATAAATTAATAAATAAGCATGTGCACACAAGACAAGCACAACGGAGCGAACGCATTTAGGTGAAACTGTTTGTTTTGTAGGCAAGCAAAAAGGCAGCAACACTGAGCAGAAGCTGTGAGAAGCACAAGACATGCAGCCAATTGTGGGTTTGTCTCAGAGTCTGCACATGCACCCATGGACAAGCACAATAATAATATAATAATAAATTAATAAATAAGCATGTGCACCACAAGACAAGCACAACGGAGCGAACGCATTTAGGTGAAACTGTTTGTTTTGTAGGCAAGCAAAAGGCAGCAACACTGAGCAGAAGCTGTGAGAAGCACAAGACATGCAGCCAATTGTGGGTTTGTCTCAGAGTCTGCACATGCACCCATGGACAAGCACAATAATAATATAATAATAAATTAATAAATAAGCATGTGCACCACAAGACAAGCACAACGGAGCGAACGCATTTAGGTGAAACTGTTTGTTTTGTAGGCAAGCAAAAAGGCAGCAACACTGAGCAGAAGCTGTGAGAAGCACAAGACATGCAGCCAATTGTGGTTTGTCTCAGAGTCTGCACATGCACCCATGGACAAGCACAATAATAATATAATAATAAATTAAGCATGTGCACCACAAGACAGCACAACGGAGCGAACGCATTTAGGTGAAACTGTTTGTTTTGTAGGCAAGCAAAAAAGGCAGCAACTGAGCAGAAGCTGTGAGAAGCACAAGACATGCAGCCGATTGTGGGTTTGTCTCAGAGTCTGCACATGCACCCATGGACAAGCACAATAATAATATAATAATAAATTAATAAATAAGCATGTGCACCACAAGACAAGCACAACGGAGCGAACGCATGTAGGTGAAACTGTTTGTTTTGTAGGCAAGCAAAACGGCAGCAACACTGAGCAGAAGCTGTGAGAAGCACAAGACATGCAGCCAATTGTGGGTTTGTCTCAGAGTCTGCACATGCACCCATGGACAAGCACAATAATAATATAATAATAAATTAATAAATAAGCATGTGCACCACAAGACAAGCACAACGGAGCGAACGCATTTAGGTGAAACTGTTTGTTTTGTAGGCAAGCAAAAAGGCAGCAACACTGAGCAGAGGTTGTGAGAAGCACGATAAGTAAAGTCTGTACTTAAAATATACCCGAACTGCATATGCATCCGTTTAAATGGCTTAAAATGGGGCAGAAGCTTTGAGAAGAACACCAAGTATAGTCGACTGTGGGTTTGCTTCATAGTCTGAACATGCATCCCCATGAGGAGCACAAAATCAACCAACACCACTGTTGAGTACTAGCTGCCTTGTAAGAAAATTGGCAACTGCAGCATTCAGAAGTTGAGAGAAGTACAAGAAGTACAGCTGATCATGAGTTTGCTTCAGAGTCTGCACATGCACCCATGGACAAGCACAATAATAATATAGTAATAAATTAATAAATGAATAAATAAGCATGTTTACAGTGAACTTGTTTATTTGACAAGTACAAATACAGCGAAGCTGTGTCGCAGTTTATAGAAGTTTCATGCCTGAACTGCAGGCACACTCCTGACTCACCTGATTTAAGATAGACAGCTTGTTAGCTTGCTCCCTTTTTCCCTCCTGAAAACTGCAAATCACAATTTGCATTAACTGCTAACACAATCCCGACTCACCTGATTTAAGATAGACAGGTTGTTAGCTTGCTCCTCTCTTCCTGCCTGGAGAGTACAGAGCTTGGCCTGTAGCTCTGACACAACACTACGTGCATCCCTGGCTTCAGTGTGTGCTGCTTCTAGCTGCCCCTGCAGCAGAGACGCTTCCTCAAGCTCTTCGGCATACCTGGGTGATGGGTCACATAATTGCAGTTGAGTGAGTGTGTGTGGGGGTGTGGGCGGGTGGGTGGGTGGGTGGGTGGGGGGGGTATGGGTGGGTATATGGGTGTATGGGTGTATGGATGTGTGTATGTGTGGGGTAGATGATTGAGGGATGGGTCACATAAGTGAAGTCGAGAGTGTGTGTGTGGGGTGGGGGGGTGAGTGAGTGAGTGTGTGTGTATTTGTGTGAGTGTGTGTGTGTGTTGGGGGGGGGGGGGGGGGGGGGGGGGTGTATGGGTGTATGGATGGGTGGGTGGATGTGAAGGGGTGAGGTAGATGATGATCGAGTGGATGGGTCACACAATTGCAGTTGAGTGTATGCGTGGGGGAGGGGGGGGGGGGGGGGGGTATGGGTGTATGGGTGTATGGATGGGTGGGTGTGAAGGGAGGGGGAGGGTAGGTGGGTGGGGTAGATGGGACACATAATTGCTGTTTAGGGGATGGATCACATAATTGCAGTGTAGGGGATGGGTCACATAATTGCAGTTGAGTGTGTGTGTGTGTGTGTGGTAGTGGTGGGGGGTATGGAAGGGTGTATGGGTATACGGGTGTATTGGTGTATGATGGGTGGTGGTTTTGAAGGGGGTCGGGTAGATGATTGAGGGATGGGTCACATAACTGCAGTTGACGGGATGGGTCACATAATTACAATTGATGTAAAGCACCCTTCTACATGATGCACTCTTGCAAACGAAGCACTCTTGAATATGAGGTACTGTTGTACAAAAAGTACCCTATACATGAGGTGCTCTTTTATGTGAATCACCCTAAACGGAATTGGTGTTAAAAATGCTTGATTGCTGCAATCTTGCTTGCTTACTGCAATACTGCTTTCTTATTTTGAGGATTAGTTGGAAATCCCCCCCCCCCCCCCCCCCCCCCCCCTCCCTCCCCCCCCGGATGCTGTTGAGCGGGCTTGACTTGGGTCAACAATGGCCTGCTGATGACAATGTAATGGAATGTAATACGTGGAGCACTCTTGCACACTAGGTACTATTGTACTTGGAATGCTCTTAAATGATTCCGTGCAGATTTATGAAGAGCATCGGTCATGCATCTTCTTTACTAGATGAGTGCCTTGCCTTGCCTTGCCAGCTAATCATTCGGTCTGAGCTTGCAGCTTTTAGGCCAAGCCAAGCCAGGCCTGGCAAGCACTTAAGGCCAAGCCAGGCCTGGCAAGCACTTAAGGCCAAGCCAGGCCTGGCAAGCGCCGTGGATAACTGATGCTAGTAACCATAATAACTGATGCTAGTAACCCTTATATCTGATGCTAGTAACCATAATCAATTTGGATGTACCGAGAAGACACCCACTTCATACTTTTGTATGCAGCCATTATGTTTCCTTTACTTTCAAGAGTACTCAAATGAACCTGTCCATGCAAGCCCCCATGAGTGAGGCCAAGCCAAGCAAGGTCATAGTTAACTGATGCTACTAACCATGATCAATTTGGATGTACCGAGGAGACACTCACTTCACACTTCACCCACTTCACACTTTTGTACGCAGCCATCATGTTTCCTCTCAAGATTACTCAAATGAGCCTGTCTGTACATCATGATATGCCAGGTGGTTGGCCCCGATGAAAGCAAACGTGCTGCCCCCCTCAAACTCACGCATTGTAACAAGGCGTACTGTTTATTAATTTATTTAATGACATGCCATGCAGGCCCCCATGCAAGCGCCGTGGTTAACTAATGCTAGTGACTATCATCAATTTGGATGAACTGATGAGACACCCTCTTCACACTTCAACCGCTTCACAATTTTGTACGCAGCCATCGTGTTTCCTTCAATTTCAAGAGTACCCAAATGAACCTGTCTGTATACAGCTGTATATAATGACATGCCATGCAGGCCCCCATGAGCGAGGCAGAAATTACTTCAGAATGATATATCCAGTACTCCAGAATTATGTTTACTGCCAGAGACGGCGGGCAGCCAAATTGCTGGCTGAAGCCATGTAACAAAGTTCCAAGAAGGCCCCCATAAGTAAGGCAGATATTTCCGGTACATCGCCACCCTGGTTGTCAGGACCATGAAATGTGTGTGCACAAAAACCAACACCGCTTCTCATCCATTATGCCCTTTCTAATTAGAAACTTGGGTCCATGACCTGATCCTCCAAGGTAGTGGTACTCACTCCCATGACTCATCATGGCTGGCTGGACCATGACATGTGTGCGCACGAAAACCTGCACCGCGTGTCACCTAATATGACTTACCTTTCTAATTCTAAACTCGGGTTCATGACATGACCTGATCCTGTAAGGCAGTGGTCTTCACAGCCATGACTCACCATGTCTGACTAGATCTTGAAATGTGTGTGCACAAAAACCTACCCTGCTTCTCACCCATTATACCCTTTCTAATTATATACCTGGTCCTCCATGACCTGGTCCTCCAAGGCAGTGGTCTTCACTGCCATGACTCACCCTGCCTGTCAGGACCATGAAATGTATGCGCATAAAAGAATGAGGCATTGGTTGCCCGCCATGACTCACCCTGGCTATCAGGACCATTCAATGTATGCGCACAAAACCCTGCACCGCTTGATACCCCCTATGACTTACCTTTCTAGTTCTGAACTTAGGTTCAAGACCTGATCCTCTAAGGCAGAGGTCTTCACCTTGGCCTTGACGGCACCAGCAAGCTGCAGAGGGTTTGGGTTTTATGGGTTTGGGTTATATGGGTTTGGGTTTAATAAGTTTGGTTTAATAAGTTTGGGTTTAATAAGTTTGGGTTTAATAAGTTTGGGTTTAATAAGTTTGGGTTTAATAAGTTTGGGTTTAATAAGTTTGGGTTTAATAAGTTTGAGTTTAATAAGTTTGGGTTTAATAAGTTTGGGTTTAATAAGTTTGGGTGTAATAAGTTTGGGTTTAATAAGTTTGGGTTTAATAAGTTTGGGTTTAATAAGTTTGGGTTTAATAAGTTTGGGTTTAATAAGTTTGGGTTTAATAAGTTTGGGTTTAATAAGTTTGGGTGTGATGTGTTTGGGTTCAGGTTTGTGGGGTTGGGTGGGTTGGTGTTTGAGGGTTTGGGTTCATGTTGGGTGGGTTGGGTTTGGGTGGGTTGGTGATTGTGTTGGTGGGTTTGGGTTTGGTGTGGGTGAGTTGGGGTTGTGGTTGGTGTGGGAAGGCACAGGTGTAGGCAGTGGTCTTCACCTTGGCCTTGACGGCACCAGCAAGCTGCAGAGGGTTTGGGTTCAATGGGATTGGGTTTAATTGGTTTGAGATTGACGAGTTTTGTTTTAACGGGTATGGGTTTAATGGGTTTGGCTTTAATGGGTTTGAGATTTATGAGTTTGTTTTAACGGGTTTGGGTTTAATGGGATTGGGTTTAATGGGTTTGAGATTTATGAGTTTTGTTTTAACGGGTTTGGGTTTAATGGGTTTGGGTTAGGGAGTTAGGGAGTTTGGGTGGGTAGGTGTTTGAGGGTTTGGGTTCAGGTTTGGGGGTTCGGGTTTGGGTGAGTTGGTGATGGTGTTTGTGGGTTTGCGTTTGGTGTGGGTGGGTTAGGGTTAGGGTGGGGTTTGGGTTTGGTGTGGGAAGGCACAGGTGCACGCTGAGGGAGGCAACATAGATAGGCTCAGATGCATACAAAATGTGGGATGGGACAGGAGGATTACAAACGATATAAGTCCGGGTCTGTCTAAGTGCTGGTATCGGGAAGTGGTACAGGCGAGAGGCAGGTGGAAGCGATCAATACCCCCAGGTCCGGCAAAAATCTGTGTTACCCTGGTGGGGCGGATCCCCCCACCCCACCCCATTTGGCCCTTTTCATTTTGTTGCTAACGTTTTTCGAACTCTGGGTGGGAGGTTAGCTCTCGATACTGTAGCACACCCTTGTCTTGATCTAAATCAATACATTACCTAACGGCAGTGTTTTTTTATTTCAGATTTCTCTAGGCAAGGTTGTGTAGCTGGGTGGGCTACTCAAGCCTGATTTCAGAAAAGTTGAGTAGCCCACCGGATTTTGGTTTATGTCAGCTTCAAAGTGCACTAGGTTACGTCAGAAGACCCAAACACAGAAAAGTTGAGTAGCCCACCGGATTTTTGTTGTGTCAGCTTCAGAGTGCACTAGGTAACGTCAGGTTAGGCTGAATAGCTAGTCAGGGAAGCTGCCTAGAAGCTGCTACTTTGTGTCAGCTTCAAATTGAGCAAGGTTACGTCAGGTTAGGCTGAATAGCCAGTCAGGGAAGGTGCCTAGAAGCTGCTGCTTTGTGTCAGCTTCAAAGTGCACTAGGTTACGTCAGGCTAGGCTGAATAGCCAGTCAAGGAAGCTGCCTAGAGGCTGCTGCTTTTTGCTGAAAATAAAACCCTGTCTATCTGTAACAGAAGCCTTTCTGCAATATTGTCTCTCTGCAGCTCCAGGTAGGCAGTGTTTTTATCGTCAGCTAAAAGCAGCAGCTTCTAGGCAGCTTCACTGACTGGGTAGTCAGCCTAACCTGACATAACCTAGTGCACTGACATAACCTAGTTGATGCTCCAGTTGCTCCAGAAGCTGCTGCCCGTAGCCAAAACGAACAAGTCATATGCAGCAATGCAAGCGACGCGGAAAAATTGGCGGAGCGTGTCGGCTACGGAACGAGAGGTGGCAACGCTGACCGAAGCCAGTTAGTTCGGAGACAGTTGACTGATGTGTCAGGCTTCAATTTTTTGTGGGTCGGACGGTCAGACAAACGGACAATGGGGCGAATCTGGGGGCTACCGCGCCCCAGAAGAGGGGGCTCCGCCACAAACAGATGAGAGTGAGCGTATGACTGAACTAGCTTTGGGGGGGAGATGGTATAGGTGTGTTCAAAATTATCAGTCGCCTCCGAAATAAAGTAACCTATGGAGCCTGTCTACATATTTCGTCACCCACACTGTGCCATTCTGGGAGTTTGGGGTCCAAACTTACAGCGCTAGGTAAAACCTTTCTCTAATAACCGAGCCAAGTCCAGTGGTGACGTTTTTCGGGTGATCTATTGCGAGGCTCCAAACCTATTTTCACACTTTAGCGCTTTCCGGACCTCCGCAGCGTGTTTGGGCGTGGAGGGATACAGCTGTTTATCACATGGTGGGTATACTAGACTCATCTTGCATGCACATGTGGCACCCATTCAAATTTGAACTGACTATTGAGGATGGAGCTCCATGCAATGGGTCAAGTGCTCATATAGGGGCCTACATGCTGGGTCCATACCCATTTAGGTCAATGTGTGTGCCCACGACACACAACAGCATCAGAGTACCACAACATGCTTACCAGTCTGACCCCCCAAGTACACCTATGGAGGCAACACTACATTTGGGGCTGGTGTGCCTTGTGTAAAATAGGGTACTTCTGACTTGCCCCAACACCCGTGTTAATTTGACAATCCAAAGGGGAAAAATGGAGGAACTGGTTTACAGCTCCCTAGTCATTGCTTCACAACACATGATGACACATGCATAATATAAGCCATCATTTGTGTTATATCCATAAATGTCACCCAAGTGGTTTAGGAGGGTGGTTGACATGTGGCAAATTTTAAAAGATGACTAATACTTTTGAACAAGCCTATCAGTTTACCTATGGTGGTATACATCTTACTTCAAACTTGTTTTTTGTGCAAGTCAAGCATGGCTTATTGAATGATGCACAATGTGAATTATACATTTAGGGTATGTACTGATGTGTATGGCAAAGGTGGGTTATCAGGCCTCTTTGTTGATTTCCTCTAACAACACTTATTTAGTATTGATGCTGTTTGCTACAATGGCTGAAGGGTCATTTTGTATGTAATTGCACACACAAATCACAGGAACACTTGGCATGTCATACACCCCATGCAAATTCAATAGTTATCTCGAAGGTGTCATAGCTGTAATTCAAAATCATTTGGGTTGGTTTGCCCCTATAATCTGCAAGCTTCACGAAATAGGAGACACTTTTGGGTTGGCTAAGGCTAAGTGTAGAAAGGTAGAAGGACACAAAAGGTTGAAGGCTTGGAGTGTTATCCTTTACATCAGTATGTCCCTAAGCAAAAAGCATGGGAAAGGCTCAAAACTAGCAAGAGGTCCAAGTGACATACATGGCCACATGGCTTACATGGCAGCTCAATATACATACATGTGAGGATGGTAGTGCCCACAGAATTCCTGTTTACAGATGTGTGGCTACAAGGAGGGCAAGAAGGGAATGCATCCCAAGCATGTTGTCGTAGAACTATGGCTACATGTATGTCCCAAATATGTACAGAAGCATAAGGTAGACCATGCTTGTAGTGTGTCACCCCTCACAAACACATAACACAACCACCATGGGATGGTCCGGTGTAGAGGCTGTAACATGGGGATTAAACCAAAGATTCCTTGTTCCTAGTGGTGGGGTACCCACTCCCCATTGCTTTCCACTATATGTTGGAGCCTGTCTCTCACTCCATCCACCAGCTTGTTGATTGAACCTTGTTGGACCCTCCCATTTTAAAAGATGACTAATACTTTTGAACAAGCCAAAAAAAGGTGAAAACTTATGTAGGAATTTATCCGCCTTTGTTTCTGAATCCTCGGTGGCGCTGGTTTGTGTAAGGGGTCATACCTCGAGGATAACAATCCTTTCAATACAAAGATCTGACCTGTTATTGGAGTTTGGCCCCAGTGAAAGCAAACGGGCTGGCCCCCCCAACCTCATGCCTCGTAACAAGGCGTACTATTTATTTACATATTTATCCTACCTGTAGCGATTGCCTTTCTGAAAGGTCATCTCTCTGCTGCATCAGTTGACACAGAAGGAGAGTGGGCTGTGGGCAGACAGCCGCATTTTGTCGCGTTTTGATGCATTTATCGCATTTTAAACCCCCTCTGGACGCAGCGCGCAGATTTCCGTTTTCTGTTGCGTCAAAAGCGCAACCCAAAATGACAAAATGTAGTACCCTGGCTTGTAGCGATAGCCTTTTTGAAAGGTTGTCTATCTGCTGCGTCAGTTGACCCAGAAGGAGACAGTTTTGTTTTCAAATCTGAAAGTGGCTTTTTTAAGCTTAATGGTTTTAGGCTTCCTCCAGGGACAGCGTTTTAGTGCTATATATAGCTCTTGTAGCTTTTTGTAGCTTCTTAAGGCCATGTAGGGCAAAAAAACAAAAAAACAAAATTAAACTTTTTTGTACCGATAATTCTACCAAAACGGGGTCAAAACTAGCGATCACTATGTATAGCGGGGGAAAACATCCCTGGAAGGAGAGTGGGCAGACAGCTGGTTGTTTGTACTTGGAAAAGAAAAAACGTGATGAGACTGTATGTCTGAAGAATGCTTTGATTATAATTTATCATATTACTGCTGAAGACGTTAAGCAGCCTAAGAGGCTGGAGCCATGAAACCAAGTTGAAGTTTCAAGTAATGTCTGACTAAACCAGCTTTTTAGGTGGTGGTGGTGCAAAAGCCGACTTGTAGCAATGCCTTTCTGAAAGGTTGTCTCTCTGCTGTATCAGTTGACGCAGAAGGAGAGTGGGCAGACAGCTGGTTGCTTGTACTTGGAAAACAAAGCGTGATGAGACTGCTTGTCTGAAGAATGCTTTGATTTTAATTATCATGTTACTGCACAAGACGACAAGCAGCCTTAGAGGCTGGAGCCATGTAACCAAGTTGAAGTTCAAGTATGTCTGACTAAACCAGCTTTTAGGGTGGTGGTACAATGGCCGACCCGGAGCGAAATCCGTTCTGAAATATCATTCTGCTGTTTCAGTTGGCCCAGAAGGTGAGCTGTATTTGAATAAACCAGATTTTAGGGTGTTGGTACAAAGGCCGACCTGGAGCGAAATCCATTTTGACAGATTATCTCTCTGCTGTTTCAGTTGGCCCTGAAGGTGAGCTGTGTCGGACTAAACAAGATTTTGGGGTGATGGTACAAAAGCATACCTGTAGTGAAATCCTTCGTGAAAGATCATCTCTCTGCTGTTTCAGTTGGCCCAGAGGGTGAGCTATGTCTGGCTAAACCAGCTTTTGGGGTGGTGGTACAAAGGCCTACCTGGAGTGAAAGCCTGTCCGAAAGATCATCTTTATGCTGTTTCATTTGGCCCAGAAGGTGAGCTGTATCTGACTAAACCAGCTTTTGTGGTAATGGTACAAAAGCCTACCTACAGTGAAAGTTTTTCTGAAAGATGATATCTCATATGTTTCAGTGGACCCATAAGGTGAGCTGTATCTGAATAAACCAGATTTTGGGGTGATGGTACAAAGGCCGAACTGGAGCGAAATCCTGCCTGAAAGATCATCTCTCATATGTTTTTGTTGGCCCTGAAGGTGAGCTGTGTCTGAATGAACCAGATTTTGAGGTGATGGTACAAAAGTTTACCGGTAGCGAAAGCCTGTCTGAAAGATTATCTCTCATATGTTTCAATTGGCCCAGAAGGTGAGCTGTGTCTGACTAAACAAGATTTTGTGGCAATGGTACAAAAGCATACCTGGAGCGAAAGCCTGTCTGAAAGATCGTCTTTCTGCTGTTTCAGTTGGCCCAGAAGGTGAGCAGGCAGACAGCTGGTTGGTTGTACATAAAGGCTGACCTGCAAGGAAGGGGACGCAGCAGGCACCACTTGGAAGTGTGTATGTGGTGTGTGTGTGTTTGTGGTGTGTGTGTGTGTGTGTGGAGTGTGTGTGTGTGTGGGGGGGGGGGGGGCGGGGGCGGGCAGGAGGAGGTAGGAAATCTGGGAAGTAAAGTTGTGCTGAATTTGAATGGCTACTTTTTGTAATTTTCCAAAAATCAAATTCAAAGTGGAGTGAGGAAGGGGACCCAGCAGGCACCACTTGGAAGTGTGTATGTGGTGTGTGTGGTGTGTGTGTGTGTGGAGTGGTGTGTGTGTGATGTACTGATGTGTGGTGTGGTGTGTGTGTGTGGGGGGGGGGGGGGGGGGGGGGGGGGGGGGGGGGGGTAAGAAACTGGGAAGAAGTTTGAGCTGAAATTGAAGGGCTGCTTTTGCAGTTTTCCAAAATCAAATGTGAGGAAGGGGACACGGCAGCAGCACTTAGAGGTGTGTGTGTGATGTGTGTGGTGTGTGTGTGTGTGGTGTGTGTGTGTGTGTGTGTGATGTGTGTGTGTGGGGGGGGGGGGGGGGGGGGGGACGGCAAGAGGTTGAAAGCTGGGGTGATAAAGTTGTGCTGAAATTGAATGCCTGCGACTCCAGTGATATGGAGGAAAGGGGTTTTGAACCAATGACAGCTAAAGGCCACAAGCAGTAAGAGCAAGTGGATAAGTGATCAAGAAGACAGAGAAAGAGGAAAGCTGAGAAGAAAACTGTATTCAACTTGGAATTATGTGACTCCTGTGAGATGGAGGCAAGGGATATTGAAAGATTGACAGAAAAGATCATAAGCAGTAAGAGCAAGTGAATAAGTGATCAAAAGATAGAGAAAGAGGAAAGCTGAGAAGGAAACTGTATTCAACTTGAAATGATGTGACTCCTGTGAGATGGAGGCAAGGGATACTGAAAGATTGTCAGAAAATATCATAAGCAGTTAAAGTAAGTGAGTGTGATACATAGAGAGGCAGGTAGGCCAGGAAACAAGCAAGGGAGCAAGAGGGGAGGAGGGGCATGTGGTGTGGGGGGGGGGGGGCTTGTGTGTGTGTGTGTGTGGTGTGGTGGTGGTGGTGGTGGGTGGTGGGGGGGGGGGGGGGGGGGGGGGGGGCAGCGTGCACGCCTAAGGTCACGTTGTACAAGAGGTCAGTGAAGGAAGACCATTCCCACATCTCTCACCTCCACTCCATGGGAGGCTGTCACACGACCATCCTTTAGTGTCCATAGCTGTCCTTTGGCAGACGACGAGTTGGATGTGGAGGTTGTACACAAATCCTGTAGCTGCAGAGTGCACTTTTTGTCTCGGCCCCCCACTAGGGCTTTGACACTCTTGTCACCGCTCCTGCAGCGCCGAACACAGTTTGGTCAGGTTGGGCAGGGTCAGGATGGGCAGGGTCAGGTCAGGACAGGTTAAGTTAGGCAGGGTCAGGTCAGGCAGGGTCAAGTTAGGCAGGGAAGACTAGATTATCTATGTTTGTTTTCTCCCGATGACGCGTCGCCATTGCATCGCCATTCTGTCGTTGCATGGCGACGCATGAACCCCCCCACACCCCTGGGCTTTGCTCTCAGCCTTGCGATGGCTACGAAATAATCCTGAAACCAGGCTTGAGTTACCCAAGTACCTACTCAATCTGGCCAACAGAAACCTGAAATAAAAACATTGTAGGTTAGGCAGGGAAGACTCGGTTAGGTAGGGAAGAATAGGTTAGGCTAGGTAGGTCAGGCATGGTGGGATAGGTTAGTGTAGACGGGTTACCTTCCTGTAGGTGAGGAGGTGAGGTTAGGCTAGTGGGTAGAAGTTTACAGCACTGCCGGATGTTCTCCTCTGCAACTTCAGTTTAATCGATTTACAATTTACATTTCAGATTTCATTGAATCTAAAGAAGATCTTAAAAAAAAAGGATGAGTAGAAACCAATCTGTCGCATTATCTGCGATGCAGACATTGCAACGGGCGAAATGGAAACTTACCAACTTGTGTTGCAGGAGGCGACGTGGAGGGTTAAAGAGTTGCAGGGATAATAATAAAGACATAAACAATTTGACAAATGTAGATTATTTGTTTTAATAATACTAGTAATGATTCTGGAGTATCCACCAAGATGACATCACTTCCGTCCGATTATAGGGAACAGCACAACAGGCAGCTTCCTGTAGGGGAATAAAACTGCAGCTTTGCGGATTTTGGGCTGAGCCCCCCCTTCTGGGGGGCGGGAGCCCCTAGGGTCACCCTGCCGTCCGTCTGTGCGACTGTCCGACTGACCACACGAAGCCAACTGTCTCAAATAACTGTCTCGTAACTCGATTTCGTTGCCACCTGTTGTTCCGATAGCCAACACTCTCCGCCAATTTTCTGCGTAGGTACCTGAGGTTCAGGTACCTGAGGTTCAGCTACCTGAGGTTACCTGAACCTCAGGTACCTGAACCTAGGACTTGCTCTCTTATATGAGCATCAGGAAGAGGGAAGCAGTATAGCAGCTTGATTCAGTCTTACATCAGTTCAACTTACAACCGGAAGATACATGGAACAGGCCCAAAACCGTCCCACTGGGGGATAATAGCCCCCCACCCCCCACCCCCCCTTTTGGTGGTTGCCCCAGTGAAAGCAAACGGCTGGCCCCTCAACCTCACGCCTCGTAACGAGGCGCACTATTTGTTTGTTTATTCAACTTACCATAGGGGAATAAGCTTGCAGGTTTGGGGGTCATTCTCCTCTTTGACCATCAGGAAGAGGGAGGCAGTATGGCTGCTCGCTGCCTGGTCAGTTGAAGGGAGTGAACCCTCATACACCCGAGCCTCTGTCAACTTCGCAAATTCAAGCTGCACACTCCCTCTTGCTTCCAGTCCCCCCAAGTGCAGCTCCTCTCCAGCCTCGTTTAGCAGGGTTACAATCCTCAGATGCTCAAGCTCATCATGCTGGTGCTCATCGCTGCACGAGTCTGCATCGTTCTCCTTAATCCTTCCAATGCCTGCCAAGGTAAGTCCCATCTGGCTCTGGCGGAGGGCCATGGATCTCCGGCCGCTCATGTGAGTCAGAATGGCTCCGGACAGCCCCCCCAGAGCGGCAAAGGTAGCTGAGGCTGTGAGTGACATGGACATAGATGCCCTGCTGGCAGGCTTGCGCCGGAGAGGGTCAGCTGGATTGCTTTCCTCCTTGGCTCGCCTGGGCTTCTGCTTAACGGCGCCATTCAGCGATGCTACAGAGCCAGGGTGCTTGACAAAGGGCATGGGTGCTGATATCTGGAGTACAGAAGAGGGTTATCCAAGCTGTGGTGGAGGTCTTGTGGATGTTGGGAACTAGAATACAGACGAGGTTGGTTGCAAGACCCCACGGAAGTTGTGGTGCGGGCTTGTCTTGGGTTACCACTGGCCTGTCTATGACAATGCAATGTAGAATGGGGTAGCCCTTGCCTCAGCTCTGGTCCAATGGAAGTTGATACCCGACAAGAAAAGAAGGGTTGCCTGAGGTATGATGCTGCTACTGGTGCTGAGCTGGATCCAATGCTGATATGCTGGGACTAGTGATCTGATCAGGGGTCGTTAGCAGAATGGGTACGAAAAATCACTGCAACTGGTATGTTTCCGGTATTTTGCTTCCTCGGCAGTTCAAACTGGAAGTCCTTGCTCGAGACGACGACTACCTTTGTCTCGGATGAAGTCGTCCGAGTTGTGGTCCGGGCTGCGACAGTGGACCTGGTGATAGAGCAACTCGCCGTCAATCCAGCTCTCTGAAAATCTCGCTTGTATTACAGTGCGCGATACAGCTCTTCGCCGCGAGATGAGGATGCAAAGACCACTCTGCGTAGCTAGAAACGCGGAAATTCGAGTCTGAGAGTGAGAGCGAGTAGGGAGGTCGTGAACCCCGAGCAAACTTCTGTGTGGCCTCGTAGCGTCAAGAAAGGAGGAATCAAGAGAGGAGGTCGTATGACCGTTGACAGTTGTGTTGGGTCCAGTAGGCAGAGAGGTGAAGGTCGGAGCGGTTGGCAGCTGTTTGAGCGTGCTGCCTGTTAACAATTTTTGAAGTTGCGAGACAAGTGGCATGCCCCTCCCCTGTGTCCTCGCTGGCTGCTGATCTCGGGTCCCGGTCCCGCGGCCCTGCAGCCCCCTGCTGCAGCCCTGCAGCCAGAGCCAGCGTCAGCATGACACCGGTCTGTTAGATGATCGGCACTTCGCAGTCCCAGTTGGACCCTGGAGAGGGAAAAAACCCCTTCCCTTCAATTTGCAGGAAGTAGCTCGAGGGGAACTTGGTACTCTCAGGACACTTAAGTTTACGTTTTAAGTCATTTTTTTATTGAAAGGACTTTCACTCCTGGAATACGATACTCGACCTGGCTCTCTGGATTCTCCGGTTTTTTTCGTTTAGGTTTTTTTTCGTTTTACCGACGGGGGCCCTGAGTTCGTGCTCCTGATAAGTTAATTCTGGCGCTAGCGTCAGCATGACCGGTAGATGATCGCAGTCCCAGATGGCCCTGGGAGAAGGGAAATCCCTTTCCCTTCACTTGCTGGAAGTAGCTCGAAGAACACTAACATTTAGATTTATGTTTTTAGTTATTTTTTTATTTTCAGGATTCACGATCAGCTTCATGCTGAGTTTTTATCCACCAATTTAGGTTAAATTCCATTAAACAAAAAAATCTTCAGCTTATAAACGGGCATTCTAATATGAAATGCATTTCATCCTCAACCACTCTCTTCTACCGTCAACCATCAAATTACAGCACCTGCAAGTTCTGTCAGAACGAGGGATGAAGGGATCATCCTTTCTAATTCAACATTTAATTGAGAGCTCGAAGATTTAGTCTTCCTATGCATTTAAAATCATCCCTATAATTTAATACGTTAGTGTACGGTAGGTTGAACTAAGGTTTCTATCCTCTGACATCATCCATTATTCCTCCCGCTTCCTGTTTATAAGACTTATAACCAAGATTCCTGCGTGTTCCTGTGTGTTCACTGTACTCAGGATTGCCAGTCAATGTCTGTTATTTTAGAAAATGCCCTTCATCAATTTTTCCCAAGTCAATCTTCCTCAGTGAAGTCTGATTATCTTTAATAATATCAGATAAATGTTCTATAGCATCTAATCTCTGAATGCATCTTGGTTATCCATGAAACCAGCATTGTTTATTGCTATCTCTGGTATCCATTTAAAACATATACTTACAATAATACCCCCCCCCCCCCCCCAGCGTATAGGATCGTATATACAGATAGGATACGGTGTACACGTCCTATAATATGAATCATTTATATTCCTATGTTATAATAAATATGCATGTCTAACACACACACCACGCACCGTCACACCAGTGATATGGTGGGATATGATCATATATACAACTATTATATGGGATACAAACGTAATATATATTATTAATATATATAGTATCGCACGGAGCAGGATGTGTGTGGGTGGGGGGGGGCTTGTAATTGGAAGATGTTGAGAAGCATAAAGCTGGCTGAAAGCCCATGTAGCAATCCAACACAACCCATGCTCTGCTCTCGATCAGCAGGACATCAGGAGGGCTAACTAGAATGAACACTTAATGAGCTGTTCCAAAACGATTCGTCAATAATACTATCACAAGCATACGTCGGGGGACCTGAGCCCGGTTGATTCTTATCGTTATTCACCACACTGTTCATCTAATTTATTTTAGATGTTTCCTTTTCCTTCAGACTCAGAGTTCACGACCATCATCAAATGGGAATGCGATGTAGCACCCGCATCTGTCAAATTCCCAACTTCTTCAAAAGCATAGCTTCTCTCTTCAGTTCGACAACAAAGGAAATTCCATTCTGAAATTAATCTGACCCTATACGCCTTTCTCTGCTTACATGAAACAGCATATCTCAATATGTACTATCATATTATGATATTATTTATGATATTATTTATATCTTATATTATTATTTGATCAATTGATCATTTATTTAAAGGAAAGGCGCTACTGGAAGGATCTGGGCAAGTCTAAAAACCGCATCATCTGCTTAATTTGCTCCCTGGTTTTTGTGGGTATCGCACATGGGGATTGGAATTGGGAGACGGAGCAGCCCATAGTTGACTGCAACACCATAAACAATCCAATCCAACCCTAATGGAAGAAAACCATTCCTCTATAATCCCTAGAGGGGCAGTACAGTCCTCTAGAATGCCTAGATGGGCAGTACAGTCCTCTAGTATCCCAAGAGGCAGTACAGTCCTCTAGAATCCCTAGATGGGCAGTTACAGTCCTCTAGAATCCCAAGAGGGGCAGCACAGTCCTTTAGAATCCCTAGATGGGCAGTACAGTCCTCTAGAATCCCAAGAGGGGCAGCACAGTCCTTTATAATCCCTAGATGAGCAGTGCAGTCCTCTAGAATCCCAGAGGGGCAGCACAGTCCTTTAGAATCCCAAGAGGGGCAGTACAGTCCTCTAGAATCCCTAGATGGGCAGTACAGTCCTCTAGAATGCCTAGAGGGGCAGTGCAGCTCTATATAATCCCTAGAGGGCGTACAGTCCTCTAGAATCCCTAGAGGGGCAGTACGGAAGGACTATGCAGATGATGTCCCACTGCGGCACTGCCACTCAGCGCTTTTCTTTTCGGCTACAAGCAGCAGCTTCTAGACAGCTCCTATGACTGGCTATTAAGTTAAATCTACAGAAATCTAGTGCAACCTGAAGCTAACGCAAGCGACGTCCAGAATAGCTAAAATTTGGTGTAGCACAGTGGCATGCTGAGGTAGCTGCCTAGAAGTTGCCAAGGAAAGCGAAAAGGAAAAGCCCCGAGCTCTGCTTTCACCCAGACCTTTTTTTTTGTTTCAGAAAGGCGTCTTCTGGTAATGATCAGAGATCAGGTGCCCTTTCAAGGTTGCCCTTGGTAGGGTAGGCGGCCTAAAAGGCTGCCCTGCCGGCCTGCAGACTTTAACCAGCCATTTGGGCCAATGTGGATGCTGGTATCCATTGGTTGAAGTCCAGGAACCAAGATTCGAGTCTCAGGGTAGCGGAAGGCTTCGCAAAACTGGGTCCAAGGTAGCGATCGCTACTGGTAGCGGAGTCGGAGAGCAGCCCAGAGTTGACTGCAACACCATAACAATCCAAACCAATCCTACTGGAAGGACAAGCCATTCCTCTATAATCCCTAGAGGGCAGTACGCCCTGTACAATCCCTAGAGGGCAGTACAGAAGGACTGTGCAGATGATGTCCCACTGTCAGTCAGCGCTTTTCTTTTCGGCTACAAGCAGCAGCTTCTAGAACAGCTCCTATGACTGGCTATTAAGCTAAATATACAGTCTTCTAGTGCAACCTGAAGCTAACGCAAGCGACGGTCCAGAATAGTTGAAATTTGGGCACCGCAGTGGCTGGCTGAGGTAGCTGCCTAGAAGTTGCCAGGGAAAGCGGAAAAGAAAAGCTCTGAGCTCTGCTCTCACCCAGAGCTTTTTTTCGTTTCAGAAATGTAGTCCTCATGGGAGTAACGAATTGGATAAGTTGCAGTATGATGCGTTACATATTGGCAGCCATGAGGTGCAGCATGGTGGTGGTGGTGGTGGTGGGTGTGGTGGGTGGTGGGAGTAACGAATTGGATAAGTTGCAGTATGATGCGTTACATATTGGCAGCCATGAGGTGCAGCATGGTGGTGGTGGTGGTGGGTGTGGTGGTGTGGGAGTAACGAATTGGATAAGTTGCAGTATGATGCGTTACATATTGGCAGCCATGAGGTGCAGCATGGTGGTGGTGGTGGTGGTGTGGTGTGGTGGGTGGTGGGAAGTAACGAATTGATAAGTTGCAGTATGATGCGTTACATATTGCAGCCATGAGGTGCAGCATGGTGGTGGTGGTGTGTGGTGTGTTGAGTAACGAATTGGCATAAGTTGCAGTATGATGCGTTACATATTGGCAGCCATGAGGTGCAGCATGGTGGTGGTGGTGGTGGTGGTGGTGGGAGTAACGAATTGGATAAGTTGCAGTATGATGCGTTACATATTGGCAGCCATGAGGTGCAGCATGGTGGTGGTGGTGGTGGTGGGTGGTTGGTGGGTGGTGGGAGTAACGAATTGGATAAGTTGCAGTATGATGCGTTACATATTGGTAGCCATGAGTGCAGCATGTGGTGGTGTGTGGTGGGGTGGTGGTGGTGGGAGTAAACGAATTGGATAAGTTGCAGTATGGATGCGTTACATATTGGCAGCCATGAAGGTCAGCATGGTGGTGGTGGTGGTTGGGGTTGGTGAGTGGTGGGAGTAACGAATTGGATAAGTTGCAGTATGATGCGTTACATATTGGCAGCCATGAGGTTGCAGCAAAGTAACCAGGATTGCAGGGCAGCCATGAGGTGCAGCATGGTGGTGTGGTGGTGGTGGTGGTGGGAGTAAACGAATTGGATAAGTTGCAGTATGATCGTTACATATTGCAGCCATGAGGTTGCAGTGGTGGTGGTGGTGGTGGTTATGGTGGGTGTGGTGGTGGTGGTAGTAACGAATTGGATAATTGCAGTAATTGATGCGTTTACATATGGCAGAGGTGGTGGTGGTGTGGGTGGTGTGGGTGTGAGTAACTAGTATGGATGAGTTACATATCAGCAGCATGAGGTGTATATGGACAAGCAGTGTCGCTGCATGTATTACAGTATTAGTGCAAATAATCAAACAAGCAGACGATAATCCTGGTTCCACATTAGGAACTGCTGGGATTGATCATAAAGAAAGCTATTACTCGAAATCCCTGTTTGAAAAAGTGAAAATTGGGAATTGTTACGCCATGCAACGAGACGCGAGGTTAAATAAATCCACCTGTTCCCTTGGGGCATGGTTACTGTGACTTTTGCTTTACAATTGAAGGGTTGGGCGACTTTGCAGTGTAAAATGTATGTCCCCCTGTCTGAAAACAATCAAAATTATCTGGGCCACGGACAGAGCAGTGGCGGACTCCCACTTTCACCATGGATCACCTTGACTTCCCTTTGACTATGTTATACCTGGACTCCCTTTCATAACACATTACTGACTGGGTGGTTCAGGTACGAGGCCTCAAAGTGGGCCGGCCGGCAGGCGGTGTGTGTGTGTGGGGGGGGGGGGGGGGGGGGGGGGGGGGGGGGGGGTATTGGGGTGAAAACAGCTTCCGATGATGCGGTCTAAGAAACTTTATTCTTGCCCCCCCCCCCCCCCTCACACACACACGTGACCGACTTCATGTTGTGACATACATTTGGATGACAGGTTGCAAGCAGGACAGCAAAACAGGCATACACATGACTAGGGGTCGGCTATGTTTTATATTACTATTAGTGAATACATAATATTATATAAATATTAGTCTGACGAGCTGTCTCACCAGAAATTCGAAATTTATTTGAAAAACTAATATTATTGTGACATATATAGTAATATTAGTTCATATTAGTTTTTCCAAACACTAATCTAAGTTGCCGTTCCCTACACATGACCGACCTCATGTTGTTGTTCCTTGCCTCCTTGATGTTGACCTGGCCACAGACAGGGCAGTAGCATGGACTGCTCTCTGATCAGCTTGCTGCATGAGGTAGTGCACCCTGAAGCCACCCATTTCTACCACTTGGGCACGCCTCCTTGTGGCCTGGTTATACATATTTGGTGAGTGGGTGAGAGTGGAGAAGGGGTGAGTGGGTGAGAGTGCAGAAGGTTAGTAGGTGAGAGTGAGAAGAACGTTGGATGGGAGAGAGTGGAGAAGTCTGATCATAGAGTCTTGGATGAGTGGGAGAAGGGAAAAGGTTGAGCGGGTTGGATCAAGTTGAGTGGTCAAAGTGGCATAAGTTATGGTGGGACGGAGTGGCCCAGTACAAGCGGTTTGGTCTGGTGATGCCAAAATGCTTCAGAAGGGTCTTAAGATTGAGTGCCCCATGAAGTGTCAAGCAAGCTTGATTTAGGCAGATTTATGCAGAAGTGCAGAAAGAGAAATCATGGACACACGTGACCTAGCAGAAGAGGAGCCAAGCCAAGCCAAGCCCCAAAGCCAAGCCAAGGCAAGCCACCCAAGGCAAGCCACCCAAGGCAAGCCCCCAAGCCAAGGCAAGCCCCCAAGCCAAGGCAAGCCACCCAAGGCAAGCCCCCAAGCCTAGCCTAGCCATAGCCAAACCCCCAAGCCAGGCCAAACCACCCAAAGCCAAGCCCCACAAGCCTAGCCTAGCCTAGCCAAGCCAAGCTAATAGCATAGCCCAGCCTAGCCAAGCCAAGCCAAGCCAATAGCACATGCTTTAGAGTGAATCACCTACCTTGATCCCTGTTCCAACGGTCAATCTCCTCTTGCTCAAGCAGGTTACACTTTCCTGACCCAAAGTGGCGTCGTAGCCCTCGATGACCCTATAATTAGGAACAGCAACTAATATTAGTGTTTGAAAAAAACTATAATTAACTAATATTATTACAGTGTCACAATAATATTAAGTTTTTCAAATAAATTTCGAAATTCTGGTGAAGACGGTTCGTCCGACTAATATCATCTAATATTATACATATACAACTATTTATTCACTTAATATTATATAACATAGCCGGCCCTATATACAACTGTTTATTCACTATATTATATACATTAGCCGACCCCGGCATAGCGATGAATGCGATTGAAGCGGACGCAGTTAGATCTGGCCAGAAAAAAAAAACAATTCACACATCTCTCCTAGGGTATACAAAATATGATATAATGCCAATATAATATAACATAATATTATATTATATAGTATAGTATAATATAATATAATATAATATACATAATGTATTTTCAAACATTCATAAACAAATTGATGTGTTTTGGAGGCGACCGAATCTCACATGTGGATATTTCCAGCAGAAGTGGGAGGTGCAGATGTTACAGTTATGTAGAAGGTCTGTGAAAGCTTTTCTAGGTACAAATCCTTTCACAAAATACAAACAAAAAAGAAAGGGCTTGGGAGGTGACAACAAAAATAAAAAAACAAGAAATAAAAAAACAAGAAATAAATACAATACATAAGGTTGGTGTTTAAGAGGTTACAAGATCTCACCTGCAGGCACTTCCACAGAAGTAGGAGTTACAGTTGCCACAGGTCTGCGTGGGCAGAAGCAAAAAAAGAAGTTTGTATAAAAATAGATTCCTATCAATGGTGATGCAGTTTTTAATCTATACGCCTTGTTATAAGGCGTCTTATGTATTTATTTATTTGTGAGTGAAGTGAGCGGAGCTTAGGACTCGGTCCAGTGACTTCGCAGTGTAGTACGCAGAAGAAGAAGAAATCTGTTTCTAACTTTTTATATTCCATATATCTCTGGCGATGCATTTTTATCTTACATTTAACTTGTTTATATTATATTTAATATTTAATACACATATTATATTATATGTATCATATTCTATTCTATTATTATATTTATATTATATTTTAACGTATATTCCTGTCTCTGGCGATGCAGTTTTCAATATCTCAATGCACATATGTTGAGTTTGGTTACGTGAGGCGGTGTCAGTTAGTGATGCTGCGAAGATATGATGCAGGACAGCCATGCGTGTGTCCCCAGTCAGCAAGCCTGTGTAGAGGAAGAAGCATGTTTGTTTGTACATATATTCCTCTCTGTGTTGATGTAGTTCAGTTCAATCTATCAATAACTACCCGTTTGAGTTTGGTTGCAGCCCTGCAGCCAGAGCCAGCGTCAGCATGACACCGGTCTGTTAGATGATCGGCACTTCGCAGTCCCAGTTGACCCTGGGAGAGGGGAAAACCCCTTCCCTTCAATTTGCAGGAAGTAGCTCGAGGGGGAACTTGGGTACTCTCAGGACACTTAAGTTTACGTTTTAAGTCATTTTTTATTGAAAGGACTTTCACTCCTGGAATACGATACTCGACCTGCTCTCTGGATTCTCCGGTTTTTCGTTTAGGTTTTTTTCGTTTTTACCGACGGGGCCCTGAGTTCGTGCTCCTGATAAGTTAATTCTGGCGCTAGCGTCAGCATAACCGGTAGATGATCGCAGTCCCAGATGGCCCTGGGAGAAGGGAAATACCTTTCCCTTCACTTGCTGGAAGTAGCTCGAAGAACACTAACATTTAGATTTATGTTTTAGTTATTTTTTATTTCAGATTCACGAATCAGCTTCATGCTGGAGTTTTTATCCACCAATTTAGGTTAAAATTTCCATTAACAAAAAAAATCTTCAGCTTATAACGGGCATTCTAATATGAAATGCATTTCATCCTCAAACCACTCTTCTACCAGTCAACCATTCAAATACAGCACCTGCAAGTTCTGTCAGAACGAGGGATGAAGGATCATCCTTTCTGATTCAACATTTAATTTGAGAGCTCGAAGATTTAGTCTTCCTATGCATTTAAAATCATCCCTATAATTTAATACGTTAGTGTACGGTAGGTTGAACTAAGGTTTCTATCCTCTGGACATCATCCATTATTCCTCCCGCTTCCTTGTTTATAAGACTTATAACCAAGATTCCTGCGTGGTTCCTGTGTGGTTCACTGTACTCAGGATTGCCAGTCAATGTCTGTTATTTTAGAAATGCCTTCATCAATTTTTCCCAAGTCAATCTTCCTCAGTGAAGTCTGATTATCTTTAATAATATCAGATAAATGTTCTATAGCATCTAATCTCTGAATGCATCTTGGTTATCCATGAAAACCAGCATGTTTATTGCTATCTCTGGTATCCATTAAAACACTATACTTACAATAATACCCCGCCCCCCCCCCCCCCAGCGTTATAGGATCGATATATACAGATAGGATACGGTGTACACGTCCTATAATATGAATCATTTATATTCCTATGTTATAATAATATGCATGTCTAACACACACACCACGCACCGTCACACTCAGTGATATGGTGATATGATCCATATATACAACTATTATATGGATACAAACGTAATATATTATTATTAATATATATAGTATCCGCACGGGAGCAGGATGTGTGTGGGGTGGGGGGGGGCTTGTAATTGGAAGATGTTGAGAAGCATAAAGCTGGCTGAAAGCCCATGTAGCAATCCAACACAACCCATGCTCTGCTCTCTCGATCAGCAGGACATCAGGAGGGGCTAACTAGAATGAACACTTAATGAGCTGTTCCAAAACGATTCGTCAATAATACATATCACAAGCATACGTCGGGACCTGAGCCCGGTTGATTCTTATCGTTATTCACCACACTGTGTTCATCTTCTAATTTATTTAGATGTTTCCTTTCCTTCAGGACTCAGATTCACGACCCATCATCAAATGGGGAATGCGAGTGTAGCACCCGCATCTAAGGTCAAATTCCCAAAATCTTCTTCAAAAGCATATAATAGCTTTCTCTTCAGTTCGACAACAAAGGAAAATTCCATATCTGAAATTAATCTGACCCTATACGCCCTTTCTCTGCTTACATGAAACAGCATATCTCAATATGTTACTATCATATTATGATATTATTATGATATTATTTATATCTTATATATTATTATTTGATCAATTGATCATTATTTAAAGGAAAGGCACTACTGGAAGATCTGGCAAGTCTAAAAAAAAACCGGCATCATCTGCTTAATTTTGCCTCCCTGTTTTGTGGGTATCGCACATGGTGGAATTGGGAGACGGAGAGCAGCCCATAGTTGACTGCAAACACCATAACAATCCAATCCAACCCTAATGGAAGAAAACCATTCCTCTATAATCCCTAGAGGGGGGGCAGTAAAAAACAAGTCCCCGTCTAGAATGCCTAGATGGGCAGTACAGCTCTAGTATCCCCAAAGAGGGCAGTACAGTCCTCTAGAATCCCTAGATGGCAGTATACAGTCCTCTAGAAATCCCAAGAGGGGCAGCACATCCTTTAGAATCCCTAGATGGCAGTTAACAGTCCTCTAAGAATCCCAAGAAGGGCAAGCACAGTCCTTTATAATCCCTAGGGGGGTCTATTTTGAGCCAGTTTGCAGTCCTCTAGAATCCCAGGAGGGTGCAGCACAGTCCTTTAGAATCCCAAAGAGGGCAGTACAGTCCTCTAGAATCCCTAGATGGGCAGTACAGTCCTCTAGAATGCGCTTTGCGTCTTAGAGGGGCAAGTGCAGCTCTATATAATCCCTCCTAGAGGCAGTACAGTCCTCTAGAATCCCCTAGAGGCGGGGCCAGTAAACGGAAGGACTATGCAGATTTTTTGATGTCCCACTTGCGGCACTGCCACTCAGCGCTTTTCTTTTCGGCTACAAGCAGCAGCTTCTAGACAGCTCCTATGACTGGCTATTAAGTTTAAATCTACCAGAAATCTAGTGCAACCTGAAGCTAACGCAAGCGACGGTCCAGAATAGCTAAAATTGGGCTGTAGCACAAGTGGCACTCTGAGGTAGCTGCTAGAAGTTGCCAAGGAAAGACGAAAAAAGGAAAAGCCCGAGCTCGCTGCTTTCACCCAGACCTTTTTTCTTTGTTTCAGAAAGGCGGTCTTACTGGTAGTCATCAGAGATCAGGTGCCTTTCAAGTTGGCCCTTTGGTAGGAGGCGGCCTAAAAGGCTGCCCTGCCTCCGGCCTGCAGGACTTTAACCCAGCCATTTGGGCCCCCAATGTGGATGCTGGGTATCCCCATTTGGGCTTGAAGTCCAGGAAACCAAGATTCGAGTCTCAGTTGGATAGCGAAGGCTTCGCAAAACTGGGTCCAATTCGGTAAGCGATTATCTAACTGGTAGCGGAGTCGTGAGAGCAGCCCAGAGTTGACTGCAACAAAACCACCATAACAATGCCAAACCCAATCCACTGGAAGGACAGCCATTCCTCTATAATCCCTAGAGGTGCAGTACGGTCCTGTATACAATCCCTAGAGGGCAGTACAGAAGGACTGTGCAGATGAAATGTCCCACTTTGTCAGTCAGCGCTTTTCTTTTCGGCTAACAAGCAAAGCACTTCTATACAGTTCCTATCGTACTGGCTATAAGCCTAAATAAACAGTCTTCTAGCCCGTGCAGAACGTGAAGCATAACGCAAGCGACGTCCAGAATCCAGTTGAAATTGTGCACCCGCCCAGTGGCCTTGGCTGAGGTAGCTGCAGAAGAATTTGTCCAGGAAAAGCCAAAAGAAAAGCTCTAGCCTCTGCTCTCACCCAGAGCCTTTTGGTTTCGTTTCAGGAAAATGTAGTCCTCTGGTATGATCCCAGAGATGTCCTAGATTAGAGTCTTTTCAAGGTGTGCTCCTGTAGCGATTTGGAGTAGCGGCCCAAAAGGGCTACCCTGCCTGCACTGCACAATAATTTTGAACCAGCCATTTGAGCCGAATTGGGTGCCGATGTAATAGCGATTATGGGTGAAGTCCAGAATTTGACTATTCGAGTCTCAGCGCTTAGCGCCAGGCCGTGGCAAAAAAACGTCGGTCAATGGTAGCGAGTCGCTACTCGGTAGCCGTGAAAAAACCAAAGCAACTTCTGTCACTGTCACGTGTGTTGCTGTGCCACTCTAAGGATCCAATCCTGTCCAGCCGTCCTGCCAACATTAAAGAGGAGGAACCAGCATCCTGTCCGCGTGCTCTGTGTATACACGATACATTATATCAGCATTTAGCGTTGCTAAATAAGCAAGATTCTTTCTGTGTTTATTACATTTCTTGAAGAGATATATTTATTTATTTTATTCCGGCAAAATTCCGTAGGACCAGCTACTCGAACCCAACTGGAAGCGGTGCAAAGCGACTTGCAGGTAACAGGAAATCGGCCCCCCGATCACATCCAAGCATGTTATTACACTAACCATCGCTAAGAGCACGGTCTATTATTCGTGTAGTTTAGTACCTAATAAACAAATTGCCCCATTCTAATTGTACAAGCCCATTCACCACCGTAGCCGCAAAGCTTCCTAAAACCAGCTACGGAGACAAAGCTGAAACATTTCGCATAGGAGACCATGAACAGGTTCAAAGGAAATTCCCACCCCCCCATTGCAACACATCAAGCATTGTTATTTCACGCAACCACGTAAAAACGGAGCGCCTGAAAAAGCTATTTTGATTGCAGCCCCCCCTCTGCCTCTTAGCCTGTTCCAGCTCCCGATCTAGACCAGCTACTTGCAGCCTAACCCAAAAGCGAGTTCCATCTGCAAGAGATTGAGAACAAGTAGTCAGAGGCCCAGACCTTCCCTACTAGGCTACCCTAGAGACTAAAGCCCCCCATGGGGCCTTTGCACAACCCTCTTCAGCTATAATCAAAGCGTAGCAATTCTAATGTAACCTATCAAGATAGACCAGCACATTACTCTATCGGGTTGTTGCAGTCTGTTCGTGACTTTTGAAAATTTTGAGTTTTTTGTTGTTGTTGTAGGTTTATGTTTGTAGTTTTGAATTCTGAGTTAGTATATTCTTGAGTTATTGAAATGTTTGTGATTTTTTGAATCCTTTTAAGAGTTTTTTTTTTTATCCGTGAGTTGTGGTGAGCTTCTTAATTTTGAAGTTATGCTTTGATGTTTTTCTTTCACCTATTTGATTTGTTTGCTGAGCAAATAATGTGTTGGTGGGATTGTTGAATTTTGAGTTTGTTCTTGATGGTTTGAGTTTTTTATGTAGTTTTGGCACACCCACATACCCTTTTCCTAGATGCCGAAGTGAGATCCTGGCTTCGTTCCACTCATGGCAACAGGTGCGAGTAAGTTGTCTGCTTGCAAGGGACCAAGCCACCACGCTGGGTGAGTGTGGTGGGGCTATGTGGTGTGTTTCCTTATGGTGATGGTAGGCCAACGCAACCAGCAGAGTCAGCCATGATACACAGGTCGGGCGTCAGCACGTTTGGCGTGCGCTAGGTGGGTTGTGGTGGGCCGGGTGTGGGTGGGTGTTGAATCAGTAACCGAATTGGCAATAAGTGCTTAGTATGATTGCGTCATTTTACATATTGCCAGCTCATGATCGACTTAATGCAGCATGGTGGTGGTCGGTCTAGTGCGATTGGGTTCGGTGAGGTTAGGTGAGTAAACGAAATTGAAGATAAGAAGTCTGCTAGCCGTATATGATGCTGTATACATATGGCTCCGAGTCTCACTGAGTATTGCCAACGCATCAAAAGGTTTGGTCTTGGTGTGCCGGTTGGTGTTGTATTTGTGCGTCGCGTTGTTCGTGAAGCCAATTAGTTGGGATGTCCCGTTACGTGGGAAAGCTAACTGCACGGATATTAAGTCTGCCAATCTATGAGAGCTGTTACATAAATTGTGCATATCCATGAGTGCAGCATGGTGGCGGTCATTCCTGACGTGACGTGCGCTGTGGGTGTGTGTGGGTTTACAATTTTAGCTAACTGAATCGAATAAGTTGCCCAGCTATGCTGGCCGGCCTTAACATATTTGGCAGCCAATGAGGTTCCTTTCGCGTATGTCTATTGGATTAAGTATAAACGTGAATAGAATGTGTCTGGGTGGGTTGGATGGTTGTGGAGTAACAATTGGATAAGTCGTGCATTTATGATGCGCCTTTGACATATTGCAGCCATGAGGCTTTGCCATCATCGGTGCGTGGTGGTGTGGTGGAAATGGTGTGGTAGGCGTGGTGGAGTAACGAAGATAGTTGCAGTGTATGATGCCAAAGTTACATCCTCTGATCTGCGAGCCATGCAGTCAGCATCCGTGTGGTCGGTGCGTGGTGGTGTGTGGATGTCAGTGGCGTGGCGAGTAACGAAATTGCGATAAGTTGCAGTATGAAAATGCGTTACATCGATTGGCAGCACATCTGAAGGTGCAGCATCCCCAGTGCGATTGGTGGTGCCGTGGTGGCTGGTGTGTGGTGTAGGTAGGTAAAGTAACGAATTTGGATAATTTGCAGTATGATGCGTACATTATTGAGATGCAGCCAATGAGGGCAGCATGGTGTTGTGTGCTTTGGCGTGCGTGGACTACCTTGTGTACGTGTGAGTGGCTGGTAAGGTGAGTACAACGCACCATTGGGATAGTGTGCAGTCACATGGTCATTACATATTCTGGCCCATGAAGCCGTGCAGCAAATGCTTGGTTGAGGTGGTGTGGGTGTGGTGGGTTAACCCGAATGTGATAAGTGCAGTTATTGAATGCGTTAATGATTGCCCCATGAGTTGCGCCATCCTAATTGGCTGCCGGTCTGTGTGGTTAAGTGTTGGTGGGTGCGTAGGCTACAGTAACGAAATAGCGGATAAGCGTTGCAGGCATGATGCGTACATGATTGGCAGCCATGCAGTGCAAGGCATGTGTGGTATCGTGGTGGTGCGGTGTGGTGGTCCGCACATGGTAGGTTAGTAACGAAATCCCTGACCAAGTTAAGCAGTATGTATGCGTTATATATACATATTGAGTAGCCACTCGATGAATGTTGGTTCCAATGTCATGGTACGCCTGCTTGGTGGTGTGCGTGGGTGCTGGTAACCGGGTTAGTAACGAATTGGATAAGTCAGTAGTTTGATGCGTAAAGCATATGGCCAACCATGAGGTGCACATAGTGGGTACAAGTCTAATTGCGGGTGGGGGTGCGCGGCTCCAGATGTGTGGTGTGGGCTTAAGTAACCAACCTTGCTCCGATAAAGGGTCACTGGCATTATGTCTGATGCTTGCCACCATATATTATCGGCAGCCATGAGTGCAGCATGTCATGGTTTCGGTTTGTTTAAGATGGTGGGTATGGCATTTGATAACGTTGGTCCGGGATCTAACGAATTGGATAATTGCAGTATGATGCTGACATTAGCATTGGCAAGCCATGAGGTGCCAAGCATGGTGCAGTTTTTAGGCGGTTACAAACAGTCTTTTTATGGGGTTGTGATGCCGTCTAAAATGGGGTTTTTGGTTTAAAGTTGTGTGGCGGGGTGTGGAAGTACACGAATATTGGCATAAAATTGCAGTTCGGTTAAGGAGCGCTTTACATTTATGCAGCCAATTTTGAGGTGCAAGACATGGGTGAGTGGTGGTGGTTTTGTTGGGTGGTGTGGGGTTTGAAGTGAGGACTACCGTTATGACTGACTAAAAAGTATAAAATAGAATCATACAAAACCCGAAGAAATTTGGATCTAAAGGGTTTGGGCCAGTGATGATGACTCAGTTAACCAATCATAAATATCAGCCAGGCTATCTTTAGGTGATCTTCGAGCACGGACGTCGTGAATCTCTCTAGCTATGTGGTTACCTATTAAACTATTTCAGATTTAGTGCACAATAATCAAAAAATCAAGCAGACGGACCAGAATCCTGGTTTCCACATTCGAGAAACTGCTAGGGGATTCATCATAAACAAGACCAAGCTATTACTCGGATAATCCCGGTTTGAAAAAGTGAAAATTGCCGGATATTGTTACCCATGCCAAGAACGCCGAAAGGTTTAAATTAAAATCCACCTTTCCCTTGGCATGGA
>JAJSRW010000988.1:0-33654 GCA_022414725.1 Microglena sp. YARC
AAACGAGGTAAAATCAGAAAGCTAAAAGTTATTTGGGTGTATCAATAATTTATAGTTGTATTAATTTATGGTCTTTAGCATTAATGCTTGTAGGAAGTCACAAGTATCATCAATTGGCATACAATAAACCGATATTGATAGAAATCATACAAAGAGGTACAGAATCAGAACCAGAAAGTATTTGAGTTATCAAAATCATTAGCTTGTAATTAATTGTTTGTCCTTTCAGCATTACACTGCATTGCTAGGAGTACAAAGTATCATTCAATTGGCATACAAATACAACGATACTGAATAGAAATCCATACAACGAGTGCAATAAGAACCAGAAGTATTTGAGTGGTTCAAATATATAGCTTTGTAATTACATTGTATGCTCCTTCAGGCATTAACGTCATTGCTAGGGAGTCACAAGTTATCATACTAAACTGGTTATGTTATGTGGCATAAAAATAAACTATTTTGAATAGAATATACAAACGAGGTCCATCAGAAAACCAAAAAGTATTTAGTGTATAAAATTCATATAGTTTGTAATTACATTGTCACTGTCCTTTCGTCCATTACGCAATTTGCCTGGCAAGTCCAAGGGTCTCAGCATACTACAACATGTTGTTATTGCATACAAATCAAACTTATTGAATGACAATATCACAAAGTCGCTAGTTACAGAAGTCGAAACAAAAAAGTATTTGAGTGGTAGTCAAATCATATAGGCTTTTGATAATTACATTTCGTTTATCGTCTTTTTCATAGCAGTTAATGATTTGCTGAGGAAAGTCACAAGTAATATCACTTGGCATACCAAATATAACGATATTGATAAAATCATACAAACGGGTACACAATTCAGAAAAGAAAGGTATTTTGAGTGTATCAGAAATCATAATAGCTTTTGTAATTACATTGTTAATGTCCTTTCAGCCATTAACGCATTGCTAGGAAGTCCACAGTAATCACCAATACTAAAACATATGTAGGTTATTGGGCATACAAGATAAACCGATAATTGAATGAAATCATTACAAACGAGGTACATAATCAAAAACCCAAAAGGTATTGAAGTGTATCAAAAATCATAATAGCTTTTGTAATTACAATTGTTATGGGTCCTTTCAGCCATTAACGCTTGCTAAGGCAGTCATCAGTTATCATTCAATACTTAAATCATGCGTTATGGTATTGGCATCATAAACCGGATAGTTGAATAAGGAAACATAATTATATGAGGTAGAAGATCAGAAAAACCAAAAGTATTGTGAGTGTATAAATCATATAGCTTGTAATTAACATTGTTTAGTTTTCAGGCCATTAACGCAATTGCCTAGGAAGCAAAGTATCATCAGATACTAAACATGGTATTTATGGCATAGCAAATAAACCTATTTTGAAAGAAATCATACAAGACAGAGTATCGGAAATCAGGAAAACCAAAAAAGTATTTGAGTGTAATCGAGAATCTATATAGCTTTTGTAATTACATATGTATATCGTCCTTTCAACCACTATATTGCTAGGAAGTCACAAGTATCATCCATCATGACTAAAGCATGGTATATTATTGGCATACAAATAAAACCGATATTGAATAGAAAATCATACAAACGAGGTGAAGGAGCTAAGTATTTGATGTGTTATCAAAAATCATTCATAGCTTGTAAACTTACATGGTGTTATGGTCCTTTCAAAGCCATTAATTGCATTGCTAGGAAGTCACAATATCAAATCAATTGCTATCGAAGGAAAACCGATGTATTTGAAAGTATGAAATCATACAAACGATGTACAGTTAATCAGAAATGACTCAGAAAGCATATTTGAGTGTAGTCGAAAATCAGACCATAGCTTTGTAATTACATTTTTATGTCTTTCAGCCATTAACGGGCATTGCTAGGAATCACAAAGTAATCAATCAAATACTAAAACATGTAATTTTATTGGCATACAATTAAACGATATAGAATTCATACAAAGACAGGTATCAAATAGGAAACCAAAAGTATTTTTGAGTGTCTCAAAAATCATCTTAGTTTTAATTACATTGTTATGCCTCCTTCAGCCAGCCTCATTATGATTGCTATGGCAAAGTCACAAGTAATCATCAAATACTAAACGTGGTATACCTTACTTCCGGCATACAAAACCTATTTTGAATAGAAATATAGCAAACGAGGTATTAAATCAGAAAAGCCCAGAGTATCCTGAGTGTAAAATCGAATGATATAGCTTGGTATTAATGGTATGTCTTTCAAGCCATTAACATTATAGGAAGCCAAGTAATCATCAACTAACTAAACACTGGAATCTTATTGGCATACCAATAACCTAATTTTTTGATAATAGATCATACAAACGCGTACTAATCATGAAAACCAAAAAGTTATTTGAGTGTATCATAAAATAATATAGGCTTTTTGTAATTATTGTATGTTTTCAACATGATAATGCATTGCTAAGGAAGTCCACAAGTATAATCAATTGGCATACAAATAAACCGATATTCCGACTAAAGCCACAAAGAGGTACCAATAAAACCAGAAGTATTTGAGTGTATCAAATAATAGTTTGGTATTAATTGTTATGTTCTTTCATGCAATTAACGGCTTGCTAGGAATCAAAGTATCATCAATACTAAACATGGTATGTTATTGGCATACAAATAAACCGATATTGAATAGAATCATACAAAACGAGGTACAATCAGAAAACAAAGTATTTGAGTGTAATCAAAAAATCATATAGCTTTGTAATTATATTTGTTATGTCCTTTTCAGCATTAATTGCATTGCTAGGAAGTCACAAGTATCATCAATACTAACATCGGTATGTTATTGGCATACAATAATCCGATATTGATTGAGAAATCATACAAAGAGGTACAAATCAGAAACCAAAAAGTATTTGAGTGTATCAAAAAAATATAGCTTTGTAATTAAACATTGTTTATTGATCCTTTCAGCATTAATGAATTGCTAGGAAGTACAAGTATCAATCAATGACTAAACATGGTATATTATTGGTATAACAATAAAACCTATTTTGAATAGAAATATATCAAACGAGGTACAAATCAGAAAGCCTAAAAGTATTTGAGTGTATCGGAAAATCATATAGCTTTGGTAATTACATTGTTTATGTCCTTTCACCATATATCAATTGCTGGAGTCACAAGGTTATCAATGGCATACATAAAACCGATATTAATAGAAATCTACAAACGAGTCACGAAGTATCATCAAAAAACCAAAAGTAAACATGAGTGTATCAAAAAATTCATATAGCTTTTTGTATTGGCATTGTTATGACTTTCAACATATTGCAATTGCCGAAGGTAAAGTTCATCAATTTGAATACAAATAAACCGAATGTGGAAATAGAATCATACAAACGAGGGTACAAATCAGAAACCAACCAAAGAAAAGTATTTGAGTGTAATCAAAATTTCATATAGCTTTGTAATTACATTTGTTATGTCTTTCGGCATTTAACTGCATTGCTAGGAATCACAGAAGTATCATCAATACTAAACAATGGTATGGTATGTTATTGCATACCAAGATAAACCGATATTGAATAGAAATGCATACAAACGAGGTACAAATCAGAAAACCTTCTTATAAAATTTTTTTTTTTTTTTTTTTTTTTTTTGTATTTTGAGTGTTATCAAAAATCATATAGCTTTGTAATTTTTGTTAATGTCCTTTCAGGCCATTAAACGCATTGCTAGAAAGTTTTTTGTTTTTTTTTTTTTTTTTTTTTTCAATACTAAAACATGTTTTGTATGTTTTTTTTTTTTTTTGGCATACAAAATAAACCGGATTTTTTTTTTTTTTTTGAATAGGAATCATAACCAAAGTTTTTTTTTTTTTTTTTGTTTTTTAAAAAACCAAAAGTATTTGAGTGTATCAAAAATCATATAGCTTTGTAATTGACAATTGTTATGTCTTTCAGCCTATTATCGCATTGCTAGGAAGTCACAAGTAATCATGCAATACTAAACATGGTATATTATTGGCTACAAATAAAATAAATAAACGTTAGGAAGTGAAATCATGTACAAATCAGAAAAAACCAAAAGTTTTGAGTGTAGGTGTATCAAAAATCAATATAGCTTTGTAATTACATTGTTATGTCCTTTCAGGCCATTTAATGCATTATGCATTGCTAGGATCCGAGTCACAAGTATCATCATTGGAACATGGTTATTAATTGGCTATATCAAATAAAAACTATTTGAATAGAAATCATAACAAACGAGGTTACAAATCAAGAAAAATAAGTATTTGAGTGTATCAAAAAATCATATAGCTTTTGGTATAAATTTACATTTGTTATGTTCTTATCAACATTATCATTGCTAGAAGTCACTAAGTATCATCAATCTATTTATATGGAAGTCAAATGTAATGAATATGGTATAAAGATCATATAAACCTATTTTGAATAGGAAATCATACAAACGAGGTGTACATCGTTAGAAAGCCTATAAAGTATTTGAGTGTATCAAAAATCATATATTATGCTTTTGTAATTACATTGTTATGTCCTTTTCAGGCGCATTAACGCATTGCTAGGAGTCATCTATATCAAAATACTAAACATGGTATGTTATTTGGCATATCAATAAACCGATATTGAATAGAAATCATACAAACGAGGTACAAATCAGAAATTACAAAAAGTTATTTGATGTGTATCAAAAATCATAATAGCTTTGGTAATTACATTGTTATTCCTTTCAGCCATTAACGCATTGCTATGGAAGTCATTCCAAGTATCATCAATATAAACATGGTAATCGTTTATTATTGGCATACAAATAAACCGATATTGAATAGAAATCATACAACGAGGTACAAGATCAAGATAAACCAAAAAGTATTTGAGTGTTTTAATATCATAAAAATCATGATAGGTTGTAATTAACATGTTTATGTCCTTGTCCAGCCATTAATGCATTGTAAGGAAAGTCATCAAATCATAAGTACTAAAGATATGTTAATTGCACTAAAGCCGACATTATCATACGGAAAACCAAAAAGTTTATTGAGTGGATGTAATCGATATGCTTTTTTTTTTTGTGAATTACTATTGTTATGTCCTTATCAGCCATTAATGCATTGCTAGGAATCACAAGTATCTCAATACAGAACATGGTATAGGTTATTGGTTATTTTTCATGCTCCTATTTTTTGTATATAAGTAAATTTCAAAAATCGAGGTACAAATCATGTAAAGCCTAAAAGTTATTTTGAGTGTATCAAATATATGCTTTGTTAATCTACATTGGTTTATTCTTTAGAGCCATTTAATCGATTGCTTAGGAAGTCCATATCATTGGCATTACAAATTAAAGAAATAATCATACAAACGAGGTACAACAGAAAACCAAAGTAATTTGAGTGTATCAAAAATCTATAGTCTTTTGTTAATTCATTGTTATGACCTTTCAGCCATTTTGCAGTTGCTAGGAAGTCATCAAGTATCATTTTCAATTGTGCATAGAATCATACAACAGGAAAAAAAGTTTTTTACATGAACGCCTTAAAAGGAAGTTCAATTATGTATCAAAAATCTAGTATTGGCAGTATATTGTAATCAAATTTATAATTACATTGCTTTGTAAATTAATTAATTTTAACGCTTGCTATGGTTGTAAGTCATCAAGTGATGTTCATACCCAGACCATTAATTTAGCGAAGTCACAAGTCCAGTCATCATCCATTGGTATATTTTGAATGGAAATTCGAAAAAAAGAGGTACAAATCAAGAAAAACCAAAAAGTATTTGTGTAAGTAAAAATCTAGTTAGCTTTGGTAATTGGACATATATTGGGACATATTTTGAATTATATTCAAACGAGGTTACAAATCAGAAAGGTCAACAGAAGGTAGAAAGTAATTTGCCAAAAATAGCAGAATTACAGAAACCAGAAAGTATTTTGAGTGTATCAAAATCATAGCCATTAACGCATTGCTAGGACTCACAAGTTCATCAATACTAAACATCGTTATTAGTGATAATCATAACAAACGCCATATTTGAGTGAAAAAAGAAAGAAAAATATCAAAAATTAGTATAGCTTTGTAATTACATTGTTTATGTCTTTCAGCATTAGCCTAGGAAAAGGTCCCAAAAGGGTTATCAGCCAAAATAAACCGAATATGCAATAATATGGTATCATAAACTAATACATTTTGACAAACGAGGTGTATTTGTCATCAATTACATTGTTATGTCCTTTCATAATGCATGCTAGGAAGTCACAATAATTCATCAATTGTACGGTATATTGTTATTGGAATATCATACAAACGAGGTACAATCAGAAGGAGTATCAAAAAAACGAGGTCAGAATTAACCTTCAGCTTAATGCATTGCTAAACAAGTTCAATACAACAGGTATTATTGGCATACAAATAAACCGTGAATAGAAATCATACAAACGAGGGTAAAATCAGACAACCAAAAAGTATTTGAGTGTATCAAAAATCATATAGCTTTGTAATTACATTGTTATGTCCTTTTCAGCCATTAACGCATTGCTAGGAAGTCACAAGTATCATCAATACTAAACATGGTATATTATTGGCATACAAATAAACCGATATGAATAGAAATCATACAAACGAGGTACAAATCAGAAAAAACCAAAAAGTATTTGATGTATCAAAAATCATATAGCTTTGTAATTACATTGTTATGTCCTTTCAGCCATTAATGCATTGCTAGGAAGTCACAAGTATCATCAATACTAAACATGGTATTATTGGCATACAAATAAACCTATTTTGAATAGAAATCATACAAACGAGGTATTAATCAGAAAACCAAAAAGTATTTGAGTGTATCAAAATCATATAGCTTTGTAATTAACATTGTTATGTCCTTTCAGCCATTAATGCATTTAGGAAGTCACAAGTATCATCAATACTAAACATGGTAAAGTTATGGCATACAAATAACCTATTTTGGAATAGAAATCATACAAACGAGGTACAAATCAGAAACCAAAAGTATTTGAGTGTATCAAAATCATATAGCTTTGTAATTACATTGTTATGTCCTTTCAGGCCATTAATGCATTGCTAGAAGTCAAGTATCATCAATCTAAACATGGTATATTATTGGCATACAAATAAACCTATTTTGAATAGAAATCATACAAACGAGGTACAAATCAAAAAACCAAAAAGTATTTGAGTGTATCAAAAATCATATAGCTTTGTAATTACATTGTTATGTCCTTTCAGCCATTAATGCATTGCTAGGAAGTCACAAGTATCATCAATACTAAACATGGTATATTATTGGCATACAAATAAACCTATTTTGAATAGAAATCATACAAACGAGGTACAAATCAGAAAACCAAAAAGTATTTGAGTGTATCAAAAATCATATAGCTTTGTAATTACATTGTTATGTCCTTTCAACCATTAATGCATTGCTAGGAAGTCACAAGTATCATCAATACTAAACATGGTATATTATTGGTATACAAATAAACCTATTTTGAATAGAAATCATACAATCGAGGTACAAATCAGAAAAAAAGTATTTGAGTGTATCAAAAATCATATAGCTTTGTAATTACATTGTTATGTCCTTTCAGCCATTAATGCATTGCTAGGAAGTCACAAGTATCATCAATTAAACATGGCATACAAATAAACCGATATTGAATAGAAATCATACAAACGAGGTATTAATCAGAAAACCAAAAAGTATTTGAGTGTATCAAAAATCATATAGCTTTGTAATTACATTGTTATGTCCTTTCAGCCATTAACGCATTGCTAGGAAGTCACAAGTATCATCAATACTAAACATGGTATGTTATTGGCATACAAATAAACCGATATTGAATAGAAATCATACAAACGAGGTACAAATCAGAAAACCAAAAAGTATTTGAGTGTATCAAAAATCATATAGCTTTGTAATTACATTGTTATGTCCTTTCAGCCATTAATGCATTGCTAGGAAGTCACAAGTATCATCAATACTAAACATGGTATATTATTGGCATACAAATAAACCTATTTTGAATAGAAATCATACAAACGAGGTATTAATCAGAAAACCAAAAAGTATTTGAGTGTATCAAAAATCATATAGCTTTGTAATTACATTGTTATGTCCTTTCAGCCATTAATGCATTTATAGGAAGTCACAAGTATCATCAATACTAAACATGGTATATTATTGGCATACAAATAAACCTATTTTGAATAGAAATCATACAAACGAGGTACAAATCAGAAAACCAAAAAGTATTTGAGTGAGAGTATCAAAAATCATATAGCTTTGTAATTACATTGTTATGTCCTTTCAGCCATTAATGCATTGCTAGGAAGTCACAAGTATCATCAATACTAAACATGGTATATTATTGGCATACAAATAAACCTATTTTGAATAGAAATCATACAAACGAGGTACAATCCGCTCTGAAAACCCTGTTATTCCATTATATTCTCTAATAATTCTGAAGGGTCGTAGAATTATTATTAGGAAAACCGGTTCTGTTACCGCCTCAGGCGAAGACGGGTAATGATAAGATTACGATAAAAATCTTATCATTTAATATGTTTTAGAATCACATTATGTATTCAGCATGTAAAACTTCAATTCATTTGTTTCCTTTGGAAATATCTTGGTTATCGATATCATTGTAAAAATAAAATGTTCCAATAAATGATGAATAGTTTTCCATTTGTATACAATGTAACTTCTTCTCTAACATACTATCTTACATTTGTTTGCTTGTTAACATATTAACACGGTTAACTTTTAAATCATTTGTTTATTAAATATATTAGTATTTAAAAAGAAATAACAGGAAACCGAGTAACTGTTCTACCCCCCCCCCCTTTCATTTCAAATGCAGAAAACTATCAAAGATGAAATTATTGAGGGAGTACTTGATAGTGTACGAGGATCATTGAGGAGTGTCATTGACGGCCAGCATTTATCAACACAACTCAAGCCATTGTGTGTGTTGATGAATGCACAATGTGTTGGTCATACAGATCAATACATGAAAAAAGCTGTTCGCTTGCTCATAATGACATTGGGTGACTATGTCCTTAACGCTGATGAGTCTGCTTTCCTCGCCAGCGTTAATATGCGACTCGATTCTTTATTCTCTCCAGCCGCCTCTGCTGCTGGGGTAGACGATGGTCCTTCCTTGCCAGCCGCCTCTGCTGTTGGGGTAGACGATGGTCCCCCCTCGCCAGCCGCCTCTGCTGTTGTGGGTGCCAATGCTACTCCCTCTCCCATCACCACTGCTTTTGAGGTCGCCAATGCTGCTCCCTCTCCCGTCACCACTGCTGTTGGAGTATATGATGGTCCTCCCTCTCCCGTCACCACTGTTGTTGAGGTCGCCAATGCTGCTCCCTCTCCCGTCACCACTGTTGTTGGGATAGACAATGGTCCTCCCTCTCCCGTCACCACTGTAGTTGGGGTAGACAATGGTCCTCCCTCTCCCGTCACCACTGCTGTTGGGGTAGACAATGGTCCTCCCTCTCCCGTCACCACTGTTGTTGGGGTAGACAATGGTCCTCCCTCTCCCGTCACCACTGCTGTTGGGGTAGACAATGGTCCTCCCTCTCCCGTCACCACTGTTGTTGGGGTAGACAATGGTCCTCCCTCTCCCGTCACCACTGCTGTTGGGGTAGACAATGGTCCTCCCTCTCCCGTCACCACTGTTGTTGGGGTAGACAATGGTCCTCCCTCTCCCGTCACCACTGCTGTTGGGGTAGACAATGGTCCTCCCTCTCCGTCCCACTGCTGTTGGGGTAGACAATGGTTCCTCCCTCTCTCCCGTCAACCGTACTGCTATTGGGGTAGACAATGGCCTTCCCTCTCCCGTCACCACTGTTGATGGGGTAGACAATGGCCTTCCCTCTCCCGTCACCACTGTTGTTGGGGTAGACAATGGCCTTCCCTCTCCCGTCACCACTGTTGTTGGGGTAGATATTGACCTTCCCTATCCCGTCACCACTGCTGTAGGGGTAGACAATGGTCCTCCCTCTCCCGTCACCACTGCTGTTGGGGTAGACAATGGTCCTCCCTCTCCCGTCACCACTTCTCCCGTCACTAATAGTGGAAGGTTAGCCAGAAGGTTCCGCATGCGTGTTACAAATGCCCCAGAGCGTGTAACACGTAACCGACCTAGTGAGAACGAAGCTGGGTGTAGTGGCACCATGTGTGATAAGAAGAGAAAGACTGGGCCTGACCAAATGAAGACGCTCAATGCATGTTCATTGAAAAAAATATTTGGCAGTGAGTACGACAACGCTGAGGTGAACGGGACGCCCGCTAAGAGATTGTTTGGCTCAAAAGGTTATATGGACACATTGTCGGAGAAACGGATCGCTGTCCTTCGCGGTTGCTGCGCCATTCAGAAGAAGATGAACAAGGAGAAGAGAAAAGATGGTGATGTAGCTGAGGCAGAAGATATGGATGGTGGAGGTGTAGGTGAGGAGGTAGATGCTGGTGAGATTATTCACATACAGTCTGGTGATGAGGTAGAGGCTGGTGAGATTGCACACATGCAGTCTGGTGAGGAGGTAGAAGATATGGATGGTGGAGGTGTAGGTGAGGAGGTAGAGGCTGGTGAGATTGCACACATGCAGTCTGGTGAGGAGGTAGAAGATATGGATGGTGGAGGTGTAGGTGAGGATGTAGAGGCTGGTGAGATTGTTCACATACAGTCTGGTGAGGAGGCAGAAGAGATGGATGATGGAGGTGTAGGTGAGGAGGTAGATGCTGGTGAGATTGCACATATGCAGTCTGGTGAGGAGGCAGTAGAGATGGATGGTGGAGGTGTAGGTGAGGAGGTAGAGGCTGGTGAGATTGCACACATGCAGTCTGGTGAGGAGGCAGAAGAGATGGATGGTGGAGGTGTAGGTGAGGAGGAAGAGGCTGGTGAGATTGCACACATGCAGTCTGGTGAGGAGGCAGAAGAGATGGATGGTGTAGGTGTAGGTGAGGAGGTAGAGGCTGGTGAGATTGCACACATGCAGTTTGGTGAGGAGGCAGAAGAGATGGATGGTGTAGGTGTAGGTGAGGAGGTAGAGGCTGGTGAGATTGCACACATGCAGTCTGGTGAGGAGGTAGAGGCTGGTGAGATTGCACACATGCAGTTTGGTGAGGAGGCAGAAGAGATGGATGGTGTAGGTGTAGGTGAGGAGGTAGAGGCTGGTGAGATTGCACACATGCAGTCTGGTGAGGAGGTAGAAGAGATGGATGGTGTAGGTGTAGGTGAGGAGGCAGAAGAGATGGATGGTGGAGGTGTTCGTCATGGTGATATCGGTGATGTGGATGATTTGTTACTAAGCCTAAATTATTCTGATGACGATTGGGAGGAGAGATTGAACTCTATATTTGATTTGTAGACAAGACCAATGTAGTTGTGTTTATGTTGAGCGTGAAAGTTAAGTATCTTATCATCGGACATCAATCTTATATTATCATCGGACATCAATCTTATATAATCATTGGACATCAATCTTATTTTATCATTGGACATCAATCTTTTATGTGCTTCGCTACCGTTTACGTGTCGCATCATTACCATTTTATACGCTATGATCCTTATAAAGCCCGCCCGCAGAAGACGAGTAGCTTGCAGTCAACTAGTCTTTGTGATCAGAAAAGATGTGGTTGACGAGTCTGACAACTTATATTTGCGTGACGATACGTTCATAGGGCGTATGAGGAATGATCCATGTGTGTATGATGGAGTTCCGCTCTGAAAACCCTGTTATTCCATTATATTCTCTAATAATTCTGAAGGGTCGTAGAATTATTATTAGGAAAAACCGGTTCTGTTTACCGGCCTCAGGCGAAGACGGGTAATGATAAGATTACGATAAAAATCTTATCATTTAATATGTTTTAGAATCACATTATGTATTCAGCATGTAAAACTTCAATTCATTTGTTTCCTTTGGAAATATCTTGGTTATCGATATCATTGTAAAAATACAATGTTCCAATACACGATGAATAGTTTTCCATTTGTAAATCAATATTACTTCTTCTCTAACATACTATCTTACATTTGTAAACAATATAACTTCTTCTCTAACATACTATCTTACATTTGTTTGCTTGTTAACATATTAACACGGTTAACTTTTAAATCATTTGTTAGCCATCAACAACGTTTAGTACTTAAAGGGTTTTTTGATAACTTGTAAACGAACAATTTGTTGAGGGTAGAACAGTTACTCGGTTCCCTGTTTTAAATACTAATATCTGTCTAGAAAAAAGAAGTTTTTCTTCTTTTTTTTTGTTTTTTTTGTTTTCTTACAATGCATCAACCTCCGATTACTTGTCGTTCAAGAAATCGGTGGCAAAGTCGTTAAGCTCCTTTCAAACGTCTGCTTTGGCGGCGGTGTGATGACTGCATTGTTGGTTGGTGTAACGGGGCAGCGCTGTTGTTCTTCGCAAGCTTGATGACTCCGCTAGCACATGATGTGCAAGTGCCAACAGCATGCCCAACAGCATCCGCAAAATGTGAATGGCAGAAAACATCGGCGGCATGCATTGCACCATGCACACTGTTCCCAACCTTTCTTGACCCGGCTTGCTCTTCAAGTCATCGAACGCACTTGCAACGCATGTGTCGTACTTGCCACAGCAGCCACCGCAGCACATGCAACACGGGATGCAACAGAGAGCATCAAGTGACAGCAGTGCGCAAGCATTGACAGTGCTGCAGCAAGTCATCTCGTCGGCAGTGGCCATTATCTTCTCTGATGTAATCGTTTATAGTTGTTGTATTGTATTGTTAATAGTCGGCGGTTTTTTATTTGTGTTTCAATTTTTTTAGTTGGCGGAAAAAGCGACAAGGAATATTAAAGATATACTTTAAATAAATAATTTAAACCTCCTTAACTAAGAACGTAACATCATGTAACATTGTTCATTCTGCAGCGGCTGCTTCAGCCAACCTCTTCTTGTTATCGTTCCACGTCCTTATGCACTCGGCAAAGCGTTCTTTGGGGGTCATACCATTGCTCCTGAGCTCAGCCATCTTCTCCCTTATCCACAAGTTGTAGACAGTAGGACAACGGGTTGCTGGAGCCTGTTGGATCATTTCACGCCCCGGTCGTCTATATATGCAACGCCCTATGATATCGTTGCACTTTTGTTTGAACACAACGGTATCATTTTGAAAAACCATGCTTTTGTCAGTTGTGTGTCTAGAAATTTCACCAGTGGGAACAAATCTACAGGTTTTAATCTGTAGCTCCCCTGGAGTATTCTTCATAAAGTCTGTCGTGCGGAATCCTCCTTTGTCCACGTAAATACTATCGTTCCCTACAGCCAATACACGAAGTGTTGACATGATCCTTTCATTCATCATATTTTGTGCCAAAATCATACCGATTAGTTGTGTCCTTACTAAGCCATCAATAGCCAACTGCATTGGCATGAACCCTTTGTCTACGTCTACTACTGTATAAACATTTGCACACAAGTGCATAACATCAGTCCCATGTATGTCGCTATACGCTTTTGCGTCTTCTTTGCTGGTAAACAAGGGAGCATAAATACTTGCGCTAGCCACATGTTTTTGTCCAAAGACGGAACATAATTCAGTCATGAACGCCTCAACTGCCTCTTTAGACATACGTCTGTTGGGGCAGAAATCAGAAAAACACAATACGAATACCTCATGAAGCATATTTGCCAATTCGGGACATTTCTTCCACACGACAGGGAAATATGCAACAACGGAATGTTCAATGTCCAGGCATTTCAATTCAAAACCATAAATCAGCATGCGGTCTTGGTTATACATCGGATTGAAACCTAATATGTCCACGATGTACAAATAATCCTCATTGACCGGATGACATTGATAGCTTTGGAACGAGGCGTCTGCACTAATGACGGGAAACCCTCTTTCCCCGATCATGCTGTGTAGGCAATTGGCGGATAGTATGTACTTCCTGATCTGTACAATGCTATCGTGTTTTATTTTCGCTACGTCTTTTACTAGCTGCCCACAAGGCATTGCGTTTCCGGCATATAGTTCGAACACACGTGCGCATTGCTTACTATATCTTGACGCGTTTTCATCTGCCGTGAATTCGCCAATATTATAAGTGGCTATACTTGTATAACTAACATATTCTGCCATCGTCTTGAGTTTGGTTAACCCAATCGTACCGCGTCCTATTTGGATTGATACGTTTTTGAACCATTGATGGCCGCGTATGACTAAAATAGATACCGTGTTTCCTATCATGCAGACCTTTGGAAAGACCTTGTGGACACTGACAAGTTGATCCAGAGCGTCCGTTAGGATACCATTGTACTTGATATGAATATCCAAGCCTTTCGTGGGGTCACTCTTGCTCACTAACTCTGTAACTATAGGGAGTATATCGCATGGTCCATCAACGGTTACATACTCGGTAAATGCTATTGATGACATGGATGTAATTGTTGTTGAATACGTGTATTTATATGTCTTTACATGCAGGGTTAAATTTTTTATTTAACTTCCTTTGTTTTCTTTATCCCCCTGAATTATATAAAAATATGAAATATGAAATAATGTATATCATTCTACCGGCATAGCTCAACACTTGAATTTTAACAATGTCCGCCATAAAAGCTCTGAAAGAATGCCAAAATTGTGGCACAATAAACAGGACTATGAAAGCATGCTCGGGTTGTACCTGTGCAGCGTATTGCAACCCCGTGTGTCAAAATGCAGATTGGAAAACCCATCGTGGAATATGTAATAAACGCAGTGCCGGTGTTGAGCGCTTACCATGTTTGTCTATGGTACCCATTCCCGAAACAGATTTGTCATCACGGACCCAGAATACAGAAGCGGCTGCAGCAATTCTGATGAAAAGACTTAGTCTGCCACGTAACGAATTACCACCATTTTGTTTCATTTGCGGAGATACGAAGAAGGATGTAAACTAGTACGCGGCGGTGGATGTATTGTATGTATTGATTGCATAGACATTCAACACAATATGCAATGATGATAATTTATCATATAAAAAGTTTGATGCATGTAAAAAGATGAAGTGTGAATTCATATATATACCATTCAAATGGCATGGCTCAACACTTGAAGTTAACAATGATGGAAGATTTCAATGTGCCGCGAGACGAGTTGCCACCATTCAGTTTCGTTTGCGGCGATACAGTATTGTATTGAGATGTGATGGAATCTCAGATGCAGCTACGCAAATACATGGGTTTCTGATAAAACCAATCCCATTTCTCTCACAGTTTTCTCATCTGTTTCAATATAATCATATGCAAAAAGATTGAATGTAAATTTCGTTCTTTTTATTCAGGGTAAAAATCCAGTAATTCTGAGTACTGTCAACAAATGTTCATCATAAAAGTATTTAGGTATGGGTTTAATTCTTAAATTGCAACGATGATTCATCAATTGTTTAGACCGGTCAACAAAATTATGAATATTCATCATATATCCTTGATTACTCAACAATTGTTCATCATTTATTTGTGTAAAAATAATTGTGTCAATCGCTCCATACGGTACCTCTCCCACTATTTCCTGACCCCATCCTCGGAGTCCACTACTTAATTCTCCGCCATCATATCCTCTATCCCAATAAGACATAAAATATTGTAAAGTAATATAAACATCTTTCGCCATTTCTAGCGTTGGGAAATACAAACATTTCATTGTATTGTTCATTCTTTTACTAAAGTATATACCAAACAATACATACTGCTCTTGTGAAGATATTTTCTTTATGCCTAAAGTATCCATTATCCATTATTGATATTTACCTTTTATATGGGTAATTTACGATATATAGGTTGGCGGACACTTAAAAAACAGGTGTAGACTACTCATGGATGTCGCGCAAGATCTTCAAGATAGGCACTTTATAGATCGTGTGTTACACAAGATGTCGGTGCTTATGAGTGACCCTGACTTCAGAAACACGATGGTTCTATCGTTTAACCCATGAGTGTAGATGTATTCCAACTACAACTATTCCTCCATATCCATATAGTGTACCGCTCTGAAAACCCTGTTATTCCATTATATTCTCTAATAATTCTGAAGGGTCGTAGAATTATTATTAGGAAAACCGGTTCTGTTACCGCCTCAGGCGAAGACGGGTAATGATAAGATTACGATAAAAATCTTATCATTTAATATGTTTTAGAATCACATTATGTATTCAGCATGTAAAACTTCAATTCATTTGTTTCCTTTGGAAATATCTTGGTTATCGATATCATTGTAAAAATACAATGTTCCAATACATGATGAATAGTTTTCCATTTGTAAACAATGTAACTTCTTTTCTAACATACTATCTTACATTTGTTTGCTTGTTAACATATTAACACGGTTAACTTTTAAATCATTTGTTAAACCGAGTAACTGTTCTACCCCATTCACTAATTAGATTAATTGCCGCTATGCAAAACATTCTAACAAGTGGATGAATGAGTGTTGTCTCTAAGTCTTGTTCCTTTTGTAATGAAGAAGCCGAACAATTTATTACCCAATTAAAGGCATCCAAGTGTATACAGGGTTGCTCCATTAATGTCTAAGAGCTATACATGTCGTTTTTGAAGTTTCCACCGTCAATTGGTGAACCGCACACTTTCAAGTACATTTTCAAGTACAAGGATTTTGCAGCGATATTGAGAAAACACACCATATCTGAACATAACAGCATAGACGGTCCTGTGTTTGTATTCCCACCGCTTTAAAAACAATGCAAAAAAAAGGAAACCCCATACAGTAATATACAAGTATTATTAACTTACAATTATACAATGGGTAGCAAACTTGATAGGATTCGTGCAGATATTATATCGGCCATTAAATCTACACAAGCAGATATTAACGATGAACCACTGTCCCGCAATAGAGGCAAAGTTGCCTTTAATGTTGATTGTGATGTAATCAATAGTATGAATATCATTCAAATCAAATCATTGATACATAGCCCGGAAGTTAAAAGCGATCTAGGTGGTTATTGTAACAGTTTCATAGACAAAGCAAATAACATCATAAATTCAAATCTATGAAAATGGTGTTTTGTCTCACCATTTTGAAACGCCAATTACCCTATAGTTTTACACTTAAAAACGTTACTGTATATAAACATACTAAAATTATTTGTTTCGACAATGTCAACAGTGCAATCAAACGATAACAATGTGGAATTTATACGTGAACTTGTAGATAAGCATAAACATATTTTTTACTTCAAAAGTGTATAAAAGCATACATTTACGGAGACTACGTGATTTGAAAATACACACACCATCCTCGTCTTTATTATGATTTGATTGGCTTTTGGCTATTAAATATATATTATATAATTATAATATATATGGCGCAAAATAAGAAAACAAATAATAAACCTAAGGCAAAACCTACTAGCCCAAAAGCAAAAACACCGGCCCCAGTCAATAGTTATTCAGCAGAAAGACGATTATGCGATACATGGCTTGAGAACAAGACTATTAATCCTGAGACAGGGCGCGCTATCCAAAAAGATAAGGGAGTTTACAATAAATACGCAAAAATGTGCATTTCTTTCAAGGACCCTATTAAAAGCAAGGATAAAAGCAAGGATAAAAACAAGCAAGTAAGCGAAAAAGATATGTGTAGGAAATGGCTTTTGGATAGGAATACAAATCCTACAACTGGACGAAAAATAAAAACTGATGGACCGGTGTATACAAAAATTTCTAAACAATGCTTTGGAATTTAAATTCAAAATATAAAATGATATAAGGCGGTAATATATATATAGCTTAAATAGTTGTATACAGGATGGACAAAAAGACCGGATCGGAGCTTAGGGCGATGATGCTCGTTGATGCTATCGAAGCTGATGACGTGTTCCTCGAACTCTGCCGCCGGGTTGAGGTAACCGAGGCAGCCAAGGCATCTGCTGGTGTGCCTCCTCAGCCTGAACATCCGACGTACGTATCGGCAATTGTTGCTCGCACTCTCTTTTCATGCGCAGTTCAAGCTCGTTTTGGTATGCCGTTTTTGTAAAACCGTTGAATTTAAGCTACAGTCGGCGGAACAGTAAAATGAAACATCAAAAAATAGAGATGCATATGTATATCTATTGGTTTGTTGCGCGGTAGTAATGGTATATGTTTTCCTTAAGCCCCTCGTCGTTTGTATTTAAAGAAATTATGTGTCAGACAATCATAATGCTAATGAAAAAGGTACATCCTGTTTTGATCAATTTGAAGCTGAATAAACTGGTGTCTTTGAAGCGGAGTTTGTCATCCTTGCATGATGCTGGTGTATATGAGTTATCTTCTGACAAACCCTGTTTCACGTTGTCTGATTTGAGACAACGAATACCCCCCCATCTGTGTAAGAAGAATACACAAATATCATTGAGTTATTTCTTACGCGACGTTGTATCTATTACAACTTCGTCATGTATTGCCTTATATTTTGATAGTTGGTACATATGGCCTGTATACTGGTTCCTACAGGGTTCTTTCTTTTGGGCATTGTTTAACATAGGCCATGACTGCGTGCATCATAGCTTCTCCAACAACAAATATGTTAATGACGTAGTTGGTCTGATATCTGATAGTTTTTTATTGGTTCCTTTCCATGGCTTTCGTGCTAGTCATAGAATCCACCATACATTCCACGCCATCCTGAAAAGGATGAATCTTGGAAGCCCTTGCCTAGGGGTTGTAGTGGTTTATTGAACACCATTGGCACTGTTTTCCGTCAAAGCTCCCTTTTTCCCTTTTATCATTTCCCGTATATTTATGGTTCCCTGTATCTCACTTTGACCCTCGTAGTAAGTTCTTTGCTTTTACCGACAAGAGATTGGTAATGATCTCTAATGTGTGTATATTTATGTTCTTGTGTGTATTGTATCAAGCTATGACTGTGTTGGGTGTGTGTGCTGTTATGAACCTGTATTTCGCCCCTTATGTGATATTTTGTGCTTGGTTATCCGGTGTATCATACTTGCATCACCATGGTTCTGTTGATGGTGAGCCTTTGATACCCTGGTACAGGGGTTCTGAGTGGAGTTATTTGCGTGGTAGTCTTTCTAGTGTTTGATAGAGACTATGGTGTGTTCAATGAGCTCCATCATAACATAGGGACTCATGTTGTCCACCACATTTTTCCTGAAATACCTCATTATAATTTGGTAGAGGCAACCAAACACATCAAAGAGATATTGGGTTCGTACTACAGAATACCCGTCAAGTGTCAGGGTTGGTTCCCCTTTCACCTCATAAAACCCTTGGTACATAGTTTCGACAACGACCATACTGTTCCTTCTACCGGTGATGTTGTTTACTATGAGTGACTATTTAAACCTAGACTCATTTCCTGTAAGCCATTAATGCATTGCTATGAAGTTACACTAATCATAAAATCCAAAAGTATTTGGGTTTATCAAAAATCATTTATTATGAGAATCATAGATCTGAATTTGATGGTTTGAAAACATATATACCATTACTAGAAAATGAATAGCATTTTCAAGTTACAAGATGTGTCTTTAGACATGAAATATAAAATAGCGTCCGTATTCAACGCTGAGTGGGGTGTCTCTACACTGTACACTGTTGATCTTTTGGAAAAGACGTGGATGAGGACCGATAATGACGTATTGTTGGTAATGATTGATTATAAAAGCGGTGACCTAATAGGCACTATAGGGCTAGACCACAAATTCTTCATTCCAATTGCCAGTCACCTTTATGTGAGTGAAAAGTATAGAAAGTGTGGATATGCAGATGTTTTGATAAACGAGTTAGAAAACCAAACAGACCGACGAATATATGCGTGTTGTAAACCTGAAAAAGTAGCGGGTAACCTGCGTCGTGGATGGATACTCGCCCATATGCTCGGTTTGTCAAAGATAATGCAAAAGCATTTTGTTCCCATGTATAAACAGGGTTGTAAGAAAAAAACTACTCCATCGATGATGATAGTTAATGGATAATCTTGTGATAAATATGAATAGTGGTGACAGTGAATTCAATTTATAATTACTGTTTTGACAACAACATACCCGGTCCACACTTTGTCCTCATGTTCAACATGATAATTGTCATTATCAACCATTGTGGTCAATTTCATATTGACTTTTATACATTCTGAAAAAACTCGTATAGGTTTTAATGGTTTATCTGTGCAAGTCTGTATTTTATGACGTGATGTACGACGTCCCGAGTATGGTAAGTTGGTGTTGTTCAACATTTTGTATAAGAATCTAGTTAGATATATAGTTTTTTCATTTTTTATATAACTAGTCATCTTACTAGTAATATTTTGTTTATTTCGTTATCAATATCTGACAGAGATCTAGTATGTGATGTATCCAATATGTCATCATATTTATCATAACTGTCACCATAACACTCAAATGCTTGCGCCTTTTCATAAATAGCCCCTCGCATATATGACATATTTGACAATAGAGCCAACATTTCCGATCCGTCATCACTCGTACTCGAATGACTTGATATTATAAATTTAACACAACCTTCCAAAAGTAATAAATGGACCCACCCAGAACGATTGGGAGTGTTGTTCATGATTTGTCCCGCCCTGAACATAAACCCTTCATCCCATTTCTCGTCCCTTCTGCATCGGAGGGATACTCCTACATTTCCGTACTTCAAATGCTTTAATGTTTCCACTTTCTTGCACTCGTACGTTCCGTATTTTTGTACGAACAGAAAAGTATCCATATTTATATCGCTATGCTTTTCCAGCCCTACACCCTTGTTTTTGAATAGGGTAACAACGTTATACATATAATCATTTTGTGATAACGGTAAAACAGATTCAATAAAAGATTTGGGTATATGTTGTCTTGTGTGAACTAATATGTGGTGTTGAATCATTTTAGCATTGTCATAATTGTTGCTCTTCAGATCCAATCGCCTTATAGTATCGTGTTTTGAAATATTCAAATTATCGTATGGCAACCCTAACTCCTTTTTAAAATTATTCACGTCTATCAACACATCTTTGTTGGTGTAGAAAGGACATGTCTGGTTGTATAGCTTTTCTTGTATAATACACATAACATCGTTAGGTAAGAACATTTTTAGCTCACTGACTTTTGATATCAATTGAAATCATTATATTTTCGATTTTTTAAATGTATTATATTTCTGGTACATTTATTTTGCATAATAAGAGTTCAGAACTCATATCAGACGAACATAGTTATCTTTCTCATTACACCCGGTCTTTTGGTGAATTCCACACCCCCTGAGGATCCCCAGGGTATGTGATCTGCCACTCTCGGCGCTTGCTATCTTGTAACATCAACACCCATTGGGACCATCCTGATGCATGGGCTTTGAAATACTCCACGCCTGTCGCTTCATACAAAGAAGCCATCTCATTTACTATGTGTTCGATCCGCTCACCTACTGTTTTCAAATCACTACATGTAATAATGTGCTCTACCATGCTATATACATATGTGTGCACTTTTTTCCGCCCCGAATGAACATTATAGGGTGTAATGTGACCAAATGTGGCCCAGAGAAATGATAAGAGAGACCCGTATATGTTATATATTTCAGAATCTGTGAAAATACGTTGTTGTTGTGATGGTATAGCCATGTATCTTGTCGTTGAATGTCTGTGTATCAACAACGCGTACTATGTCGTATTACCGCTGTTTTTGTTATTGTGTTTATCAAATCGATAGTTAAAAATCGCATATTATGTATATGAACAATCCGTCTGAAGCGAATTATGTCCCTAACCGATATACACAAAAACATCCTGGTATTTTACCTAAACCGCGCAGACTGGTTCCGTTACAACCAACAAAAACGAAAAAAGCAGATGCCGTCCGGACAGCGTCAAATGCTAATAATACGACTAAAGTACTTTTAGAATCCCCTAAATCAAGTGAGAAGACCACTAAATCCCCTAAAGCAAGTGTGAAGACTCCTAAATCAAGTGATAAGTCCCTTAAAGCAAGTGTGAAGACTCCTAAATCAAGTGATAAGTCCCTTAAAGCAAGTGTGAAGACTCCTAAATCAAGTGATAAGTCCCCTAAAGCAAGTGTGAAGACTCCTAAATCAAGTGATAAGTCCCATAAAGCAAGTGAGAAGACTCCTAAATCAAGTGATAAGTCCCATAAAGCAAGTGAGAAGACTGCTAAAGTACTTTTCAAATCCCCTAAGGTAAGTGATAAGACCGCTAAAGTAACTTTCAAGTCCCCTAAATCAACTGAGAAGACTGCTAAAGCTAGCAAGAAGACCGCTAAGGTAAATGAGAAGACTGCTAAAGCTAGCAAGAAGACCGCTAAGGTAAATGAGAAGACTGCTAAAGCTAGTGTCATGCGTTCTGTATCGGGTATCATATATGACGATGATGACGATGATGACATACCTACTACTGCACCTACTCGAAAAGACGTTATTGATATATATAGGGTGTATTCTACCGTTCTAAGCTGGCCGATTCACAAGCGGGATGTGTTGTTGACATTCAGTACTGACAAAATATTTTTGTTCAATAAGAAGATGAAGGCCTTGCGCCATTATGATGTTGTCACTGAAATAGCTACCCAGATATATTCTCGTTTGGCGATGTATATCGTTACAAACAGGGTAAGAATGTTGGATCATTCTGTGTACGCTTCTTTGCTAGATGAAATAGAAGGCGTTGGTCCTAAGCGCGACAAGTTGTTTTTCGTTCATGAATCTGGCCGAACTTGCAAGTCAAAGGCATTGTTCGACATAGTAGGTCCCAAAGACTTTGGGATAGATGTACATGATACATGTGACGTTTCTTTGACTGCTATGTTTCAGAATGCGATTTATATGAAACCTAGTAAGAATGGTATGTTTCTTCTCGGTTTGCGTTATGAGATAATGGCGTATTTGAATTCCGGTCATAGAGTGATGTTGATGGGTCATTCAACTGGTGGTGAGATAGTGTCAATGGTTGTCGAAAATATTACTAAATATTTGACTGATGAACCCCAGTTGAAGTTATTGGAAGTCGTTACTTTTGGGAGTACATATATAATACCCACTCCCCGCCATATACAAATGCAACAAATTATGTTTGAAAATGTACGTGTGCCTAGTAAGCAAGAGCGATATGTCACTAGGGTTGCGAATAAGCCTAGTGCGAAAAACAAAAAGGGCAGTTATGTGCAATATTATAGTAATGTCCCTAACCTAATACAACGGTGGGTCGACCAGGCTAACAAATAGCGTGTCCTTTATTTTGCCGAAAACAATGTATCATGTGTATGTATGTATGTATGGCTTAAAGAGATATGATAAATTGTTATATTGCGAGTTTACCTACAATAAACCCATATAAAATGGCAACAATGTTCTCACGACACTCGACCGCCATACCGATAGAAACCAATGCAATTTACATGCGGAAAAGAACAATAGCTAAACGGTATCGCGTGTACAACGACAGACACGGAAAGTCAACGACATTCGGAGGGGCTTAAGGAAAATGGCAACAAAAGTAATATTGGAAAAAACAAGTGTTCTTTGTTTTTTTGTTTTTTTGTTTTTTCTTATCTACTATGATCCAGACGACTCTATACCTACCTGTAAGTACACATGTTGTATCGCTCGAGGCTGGTGATAGATAGATAGTCTCTTGAGCAATGGGTATACGTATCCACCTTATGGGCTGAGATGTATGAGCGGAGCTTCTCCTTGACACTGCACAGAGAGTCGGAATCAGAAAAGTGTTCGGAAATGTTCCAGTCATCGTAGAACACGGCTATATTGTCGTGGACAAGCTTGCAGATCATCATTTTGTAGACCCATAATGTAGACCACTTGGCTTTGTCTACAGCAGAAGTCAGTTCCTCGACCTCAGTTCTGAGAAATTCTACATTCTTCTCGAACTGAGTGTCATTACATTACATTACATTACATTACATTACATGTTAAAGTCTACTTGACACCGCGAGGGTGTATGAGACTCTGTGCTTTAAACAAAAAGAAAAAGCACCCACAAAGCAAAAAACCCCATTACATCAGGGGTGTGTCGAGGACAAACAAACCAAACTCCCAACCACCGTTTTGGTGGCGTAGGTATTAAACCCCTTAGAGCAGGACCCAGATCTCAACCACTTACAGTGGCGGAGGTAAGAAGCTAACAAATGAGAAGTCTCAAGAAGAAAAAAAAGGGATAATAAATTACGGTGCCACTAAGCAGTCCAGGGCTTCCTGTCTTGCTCTTCTACAAGTAGAAAGATAGTCGGCTAGGTTGCTCCAAAAAGACTTAGTGCCATTTCCATTCATAAAGGTTCTGAATGTGGAATCGCAGAATTCCACATTCCATACGGTTAAGTCGGTATCCTCTGGACATGCCTATAAATATCTGTAAACAGATTCTGGTAGCGGAGGCGAATATCATTATAAAAAGGGCACTCAAACATATGCATTTCATCCTCAGTTTTTTGGAACCCACACATTTGACAGTGTCTCATTGAGCGAGGGATGTGTGCTCTATCCACCACCCTCATTCTTTCTGTGTTCAGCCAATGGGAACCCATTCTAAACTGTGCTATAGAACGAATCTGATCCTGCTTATGTAAGGCGGATGTAAAGGGAATCAAGCCATTCTCATCATTGCTGTTGGCTGCGAACCATTTTTGGTATCGGAGGCGTTTAAAGCCAACCCTTCTCTCATCAGGGATGTCTCTAACTGCATTGGTGTCACTTGGGTACTTAAACCTCCATGACTCAAAAACTTCAGACATAATACCTTCGACATCGACAGCCTCCAAAATGTTGATGTTTTTACTGGATCCTAGCTTGTGGAGAGCACAACGCAAGTCATGAACCCAGCCAGTGTTGGAGTCAAAAGATTCCTCAAAGAGCCATTCTAATGAGATCCTCAGGTTCTTTATGTATGGTCTTGTTCCAGAAGCGCAAAGCTTGTTTAAGCCAAGCAAAACACAACGGGGTTCTACCCAGCTCTTCCATGATAATATTAGATGTAGTAGATTGGCAAACACCCAACATTTGTTTAAGTATACCTCTATGCCATTTCTCACAAGCATGGTCATTTGAGATAAGTGTGTTGTTCAGAATAGAAGGAGCCCACACCTCACAGCCAAAATTCAGGATAGGTTGTACAAGAGAATCAAACAGGTGGGTGAGAATATCAATATTGTATATCTCCATAGTATGGCATCGCCTACGAAGCATGTGGTGTGCCTTTTGGGCCTTAGTGAGCATCCTAGAAAAAGCAGCTTTTGCACGATTGCTTGAGTCACCATCCACAAAGAGGGATCCCAAGTAGATAAAAGATAACTTTGTAGAAAGTTGTGCTCCATCATAGACAAATTTGTAATCAGGATCCATGCGGGCCTCATCACAGAATTGTTTGTTGAAAACGACAATCTCAGTTTTCTTTATATTCACAGCCATCTTAGTAGCCTCGCAGAAATCTCTCAGGCAGTCAAGCATCGCTTGCATATCTGCCGGGGATTCTGCCATTATAGCTAGGTCATCAGCATAAAGTAACAGTTGCAGAATCTTTCCCCTAAGCTCAGCCCCTACATTTGGGAGCTTGGATTGGAGGAACGATTCAATTCTATCAATGAACAGACCGAATAGGAGTGGGGATAGGGGGTCTCCTTGTTTAACTCCTACAAGGGATGGAAAGGAGGATCCAATGTCCCCATGTAGGCGAGCTTGGAAACAACATGATTATACATGGACTTCAGAATACTGAGATAGGGGTCCTTGACTCCTAGCCTTGCTAAGCAATCCCATAGCAAGTCTCTGTTGACCCAATCATAAGCCTTCTTGAAATCAACAAAAGCCACAAAGAGTGGTTTTTTCTTTTCTCTATATTTATCTACAATATGGTTAAGAATGAATGATGCATCTGCAGTACCCCTACCACTTCTAAATCCATATTGGCCAGCGGCTCTGAGGTTGAATTCTTCTGACCAATCATCTAGTCTACGTAGCATGCAAAGGGAGAAGATCTTTCCTATGGAGTTGCTCACCGCAAGACCTCGATAGTTGTCCTTGTCATACACACTGCCTTTGGATTTGGGTACGGGTACCAAGGCAGCTGCAGCCCATTGGCTAGGGTAAGAAGTCTTCCAGATGAGATTAAAACAGGTTAGTCATAGCTTGTACAAATCGGGGGTTGGCCTCATGGAAGCAAATCTGTACCATTCTGCAGGGATACCATCTACCCCGGGGGAGGAGTTTTTCCGTAGGGATTGGAGAACAGAAACACCTCCTGGGTTGGTAAAGTCTTGACATAACCATGTTGTGCGGCCTCTATCTGAGGTCCATCAGCTTGAGGGGACAAAGTCCCTAGCATCCCAGACTTGGATCAATACCTACTTGCACATCAAAGAGGTCTGCAAAATAATCAGTCCAATCATGAATTGTGATATCTGCCGTAGTGGCCTTGTTAGGCTCACGCACGTCTTTCCAAAAACTTTTTCGGATTATGCCGAAGATTCGTATGAAGGTTCTCCATGCGTGTTTCTAGCCACTTCCTCTTCTTTCTTCTGAGAATCCTCTTGTACTCCTTGTGCATAGAACCAGCCAAGTCAGAGCTAGAGCCATGTTGATGTTCTGCTTGGCTTGCTGCCTGTCTAGCACGATTGCATTCATCATCATACCATGCGTTCACGGGCCCGTGCTTACGCTTAGCTACAGGTTTGTGACATGGTGTGCATTTGCTTATGGCTAGTCAATAGCACTAGCAATCCCCTTCTCTGAATCTTCCATAGATGAGCTATGGAGTGCATTGTCAAGTAATCGGTTAACGTCTGGATCACGCTTAATTGGTGTGCATACATCTGGACATAGTTGTCTTTCCATTTCAGTTTGGGGCGAAGGTTTACCACCAGCAGGTGTACTAATAGTACCTTGAGAAGGCCTAAGGCAGCATCTGGTATGTGGAGTGTGATAGGCATGTGGTCAAACTTTCCACCCCCGGGCCTGAGAGGGGCAGTCATGCTTGGGAGCCACACTAAACTTGACTCCTGGGGTGTTGAGAAGACTAGGGGCGGCTAGCGCATAATCAATGACAGATTTCTTGTCCATGCCATCTGCAAAGAAGGTATGTGCACCTTGCATATCACCTTCTGTTCTACCGTTAAGGATGATAAGACCAGTTACTACACATAGCTGGAGTAGGGCCCCCCCCAATCGATTGGGGGGAGCTGTGTCCATGCTACACCTCGGTTGAATGGTTTGGTTGGGGGCTGTACTACTCGTTTGGGATACTGGTTCATCTCCTAACTCGGTATCATCATTGTCCACACCAAGACCAACCCGAGCGTTGAAGTCACCCATCACCACAACGTTGCCTTTTTCCGTGTCGTAGAATGTTGTGAACTGCTTGGAGAACGCAATCTCTGTATCGGTTTTGGGGTTCTTCAGCTGACCAAGCGTGCAGGTGGGGAAATGAGTGTGCACAGAATAATCGAAAAAGTCATCAACGTCATCGTTGTCGGCAAACTCGTACTCGTATGGAGTAGTTGTGTTGATCTCCTTACATACGAGCTTGTTCTTGCTGTAATCGCGGCAGTTACCCTTGCTGGCCAAGTAGACGACCTTGTCAATAATGTGTAATGGAAGAATCGCAACGACCTGATCTGCGACAGATAGAGACATATTGTTTGCTTTGTTTTACGGATTAGAGAGTGATTTGTATAAAAGTATCGGTCCCTTTTATGTCCATTTTCAATTTTTTCTTTAGAGTCAGAAAGTATACAACAATGGAAAATATAATGGAAAACAGAAAATAAATAAAATTATATATCATCTCACGTATATTTAGTGTTATGTCGAGTGTACAATTGACCTAACAATAAACCCATATAAAAATGAAAATGAAATTATAATGGAAATGTTCCCAATGTAAATACGATGGCTTACGCAATTGAAAAGATCCATGCTGATAAGCTCATGTATAACAGTCGCAAACATTTTGCGAGGACATTCGTGAGCAAATCGATCATGAACTGAAACAATGCATGTCTAATTTCCAAAGTACCAAAACGCAAACGAAACAGCACAGAAAATCATCGGCGAACTATATGACGACGGACGTCACTTCTGTGCTGTTACTCGCGTGTACACAAAATGGGAAAGGACATCGACCGTTTTCTGGACTGCTTATAATCTGATGACCCATCCCGCCGCTCTATATTTTGTCCCCTATCCTTTCGTCTTTGTAATCACCGGTCTCAATTCTAACTCATGGAAGGATCAGACACAGCAACGTGTTTTACCCTGTATGGCAAGGAATGTTTGGCCATAATAAAGACGTGATGAGAAAGGAGAACGTCAAAAGGCTTAAAGAAGCTGTTCTTTCGGACTACAACGCTCTCATTGTGATTGACGAAGTCCATGTAGGCACAAAATTGAACAATGTCATTTTTAATACGCTTCGTGAATTCCACCCAGATCACGAAGATCGCAAAGTTTCGCAAAAGGAGCTCTTTGAATTCCTGCATTCCAAAAAGGTAAAGTTCTTGCTAGTTTCTGCGACTCCTGATGCTGTCAAAGAGACTATGGAACAGAATTGGAAGGAGAAACGATATCGTACAGTCATTGCGCATCCTGACTCTGTTCCCTACATATGTTTGGCATAAACATTTTTTGGAGGCAAGGTCGAGTTCACCAAGCATACGGAATGGATGAGAGAGACGAAAAATGGTCGCATGTTTCACCGCGCGATTTATCAGACGTATATCAGAGTACAAGGAGTCAAAGTATCATATGATCAGATTCCCAACGGACACGAAGAATGCCAACATTGAGAACTCAATTAATCTTCTTAAAAAGTCGATTCAGAAGCTCAATGTGAAAGTTCAGATTGTCAAATGGGATTCTCAGAATACGATCAGAGACTACTTTGAGTCTCGGAATTACAAAGTCTTTGCAGACAAGAGTATCTCCAAGGAGAAGATGGAAAGAATGACGAATGAAGAAATTCTCAAGGAGCAGCCTAAGAATCATATAATTTTCATCCTTAAAGAACTATTTCGTGTTGCTCAAACGATGCCGATTGACCATGTCGGTCTTTTGGTTGACAGGAGCACTAAAAGTCCTTGTGACAGCACTTTATCACAGAGTTTAATAGGACGAGCATGTGGCCACAACAAGTTGCAGTTCCTTGATCAGATTCAGATTTACACGAATAAAGACTCTGTAGTTAATTATGTAAACCTTTGGAAAAATGGTTTTGACTATGCCAAGGTACCCGAGTACAAAGGCAATGGCATAAAGACGACTAAAAATGGTACCCAGTTAACGTCTCACGCTACTATGATGGGTGATCAAGTAGTCAGAGACGCTGAGTGGAAACAAGATGTGAATGATGACAATGTCAATGACGATGACCAATCAGATACACCAAAAAGACTACAAAACGTGAGAAGAACATATATGAAGATGAATACAATTATTCACAAAATGATCAATATATATAAGGAAAATGGTTTTGAACCACTATCAGAAACCGAACTGACACAAGCAAGTACAACAGGATCATTATGCATGAAACATTATACAACATGGAACGAAACGCATAGTAGATTAAAAATAATTGAAAAGAAAAACAACAAATACGAACTGCGTAATTGTATCAGAGAGTATATGAATATTTAGATATGGTTTAAAATGTACGAATAACAACAGGCACAACCGATCATCCATACATTCTCATGTATATGCTATATTTATCATGTAAAATATAGTTGTCTGGAAAATAAAAAAGCTTATTTATCTCTGTCTTTGTAAAATATCGAGGTATGAAATACTTATTTTTTTGACACACTCTGTAATCCAATATAAACGCGTTCTGTCTATATTTGTGTCAATACATTGTATATACGAGTCCAATGTAGATGAACCACGATCACATAAACGGGTTCCGTAAAGGATCGGGACTTTGTAATACACATTATTGTACTTTTTTACAACAAAACCATTTTTTTTTACTTTGCAAATAAGTAGGACTACTGTTCAAAATAACCAATTGCTTTATCTGATAATATATGCCCTTTCGCCTGACTGAAAGGAAACCAAAAATGTCGCGCATGGTCTGAATTTCGTGGCCCTGAATACACAGGGATAGGGGATAGAGTCCAATAATAACGGCGACGGCGTTGTATGACCCATTGACTACTATCAAAGTAGTTGTAAAAAACCTTTTTTTTAAACGCTTTAGACAATTCCAATGTAATTATATCTCGCCATTTATGAGCCATTTGATGCATTATTCTCAACGATTATTTTCAAATTAGGATTTTTCACGAGAACCCATTTTATTAACTTTAAGCATCACCCAGAAAAGTCCAGATTTAGACCCATCAAGACCACGTCTGTTTGTAAACTTAGCACTGCTTAGATCGTTGCATGGAAATCCTCCGACTAACAAGTCTATTTGTCCCAAATCAGTTATATCTTTCTTCGTAAAATTATTGATATCACCTAAATTCCTGTGACTAGTATAATGTCTCTGATATTCCGAGATTGCCGGTTTCGATATTTCAGAATATCCAACACATACGGCTTTTTTCCCATACTGTTTATGAATCGCTACTTCAAACCCACCAACACCACTAAATAATGAAAAATACCGCATAGTATTAATATATTAAAACACAAAAATAAAACTATTATCCTACACCATAATGTCAGTCAATTGATATTGTTACGTACTCCCACATGGATCCATCGCTGTTGTTATAATATGGCATATTGCATCCGATTGGTGGAGACAACAGTTCTACCGTGTAAACATCATGTACGTCATAGTCTTCGTATGGTCCTGCGATGACGCGTATATTGTCCCCTACAAATGGCCTGTGTTTTATGGACACATCGTACTCTTGTTTTAATGCTACATTATCACTAACAGTCCTGCCTCGTCGTACAATTTTTGCGCTTACGTACATCTTATTTCTCGAATATATAAAATAACTAAAAATAAACACGTTTTCTGTGACTTTATTCATTATATAACCGTCATTATTCATGAAGACGAAGAAGAGTTGATAATGTAATGCATGGCATTATATACATCTCCAATAGTGTACCACAAACACCCCAACAGTCCAACATTCCTGCCATGTTTCAAGAAATGATCTGTTATATATGGGATCATTTTATGTTTGTTATTAAACTCATAACATTTTCTTGGCCTCTCCGGAATTATTCCTAGACATTTTCACCGCTATATGTTAAATCGAATGGAGATTCTAGCTGGTCAAATTCCAAAATAACGTATATTATCCCTAGCGTTTTGCAATGAATACGTAAGAGTATTTATATCCATGTTTTTTCTATTTATCTCTTTTTTCAGGCAAATGATTTCGTCTTGATCAATATTTTTCACACATAGTAGAGTGTTTAAGAAATACTTTTTAATACACAATCAAAATCCTCAACAAGTTCATTATATTCGTGTAAGTTCTCCTTTTGCAAAATGGGGTGTTTTGGGTTTGTATTGACATGTCTCCATGTTTTTTGTATAGTTTGTTGCTGCTCTAACATCTTCGTATGATATTCCAAATATCTAGGATAGATAGTAACATGCTAGGGTTTTTGCTCAACCCACTCCAATCCCATGTTTGTGTCTGGGTTAGCTTGCCACATTCTCCCATGTGATGTTGGGGTTTTCCACTGAGGTAAATCCAGTCCATGGAGTTTGTCCTTAGGTTATCTTGTACAATGTCCCACGTGATGTTGTGGTTCCCACTAATTTGATATATCTGTTCCAAGTCCAGTTCCATGTTTTGGTCTGGGTTATTCTTGACAATCTCCCAATCGACGTTGGGGTTTGCGCTAATTTAGTACCAGTCCCATGGTTTGCCTGGGTTAGCTTGAATGATTTCCCCACGTGATGTTTTGGTTTCATGCTTAACTATACTCCCGAGTCCCATGGTTTGTCTGGGTTATCTTGAATGTTTTTCCCACGTTGATGTTGGGGCTTTGCGCTAATGTAATACCAGTTCCCATGGTTTGTCCCGGGAGGTTAGCTTGTACAATGTCCCCATGTGATGAGTTTTGTTTTATGTGCTTATTTTACTCCAAAAAATGCCATGGTTTGTCTGGTAGGTTTAAGACATTGACCTACGAATGTCACAACGTGATATTGTTGGTTCTCACTAATTGTGAGTCCCCTACCCAATCACAATGCAGATTTCCTGGGTTAGCTTTAGACAATGTCAAACGTGGTGTTGTGGTTCTGACTCAATGCGTACCAATTCCATTGTTTGTCTGGGTTAGCTTTGACAATCAGAACAAGATAATGCTCAATCCAAACCAGTCAGTTTGTTGGTTATGCTACCTACGAGCGAACAATATCCCATGTGATGTCTTAGGCGTATGTACTCAATGTGTTCCGTCCCACTGTTTATCTGGCGTTAGCGTTGTACAATATCCCAGTGATATTCTGGGTTTTGCTTAATCCCTTTTCCAATCCCATGTGTCTGAGCATTGACATGAGTATTTCCACGTTGATGTTGGGGTTTTGCTTAATATAACCAGTTCCATGGTATCGGGCGTGAATGATTTCCCATGTGTAATAGGGTTCTGCTTAATATAAAACACAGTTCCGCATGGTTTGTCTGGGTAGGCTTGTACAATATCCCACGTTAACATTTGTTCGAGCTCAAATTGTTTTCCAGTTCTCCAATTGTGTTCAGCGCATTTGACGCGGTTCAATACGTGTTCTGTTTATTCTGTTGGAGATCACCGACTTCATAGTTATTATTGTCTGTCCGAATAATGTCTAAAAGTTCATTGTTGTTCGTTGTTTGTACGCGTCGATTTATAATTATTTAATTTTTTTAATATTGTGCATGTTTTTCTTACCACGCGCCCCAATCAAAATGTTCCCATAACTAGATCAATTCTGTTTATAAAACAATACTAGGCGTTTAGGCTAAGTAATACCAAAGTCCATTGGTTCTGTCCAGGTTATTATTAACCAATATTCCCATGTGAAATTAGGGTTTGCTGCCAGTTGACAATCCCACGGTTTCTCTGGTGTAAAAACCCCAGTGATACCCTGGGTTTCTGCTCTAAACACCCCTAGTCCCCATGGTTGTCTGGGAGTTAGCAAGTAGAATTACTTCCAGGATGCCTGTTTTACCTGTTTAGTGTCCCATGTGATGTTACGGATTGTACTAAATCCAGACCCAATTCCTATGTGTCGGGGTTATCTGTATTAATTGCCCCAGGTGATGTCGTGCGTTGTTGCTCCTCAGGTACAGACCAGTCCCATGATTTGTCTGGTGTTACTTTAAGATGATGGTCCGCTCTGAAAACCCTGTTATTCCATTATATTCTTCTAATAATTCTAAGGGTCGTAAATATTATTTAGGTAAAACCGGTTCTGTACCGCCTCGCTAGACCTAAAATGGGAATTAAGAGTACGTAATTTTAAAAAAAAAACTATCAATATATGTTTTAGAATCACATTATGTTATTTCAGCATGTAAACTTCAAACACCTTGGAATATCTTGGTATCGACTATCATTGTAAAAATACAATGTTCCAATACATGATGAATAGTTTTCCATTTGTAAACAATGAACTTCTTCTCTAACATACTACACATTTGTTTGCTTGTTAACATAACA
>JAJSRW010001807.1:0-53227 GCA_022414725.1 Microglena sp. YARC
CCTTAAAGACACTCACCCCCCCACCTCACACTTATCACACCTCACACACACACCCACACACACACAAGTGCTGCTCTCTCACCTTTATACACACTGCAAGGCTATACCTCCTCCCATCTTGCATCATAAGGGTGGGGGGGTTGCGGTTGTTTCAATCACACTCACAGGTGCTCCCGAAGCCCTGCTGGGCCACACCCACTTTCTCCGCTCTGCCTTGGAGCAGACTGGCTCATTTGGCGGGAGGGGGTGGGGGGGATGGTAGTTGACACCTCCCCCATCGCCCCCCACCCAATATCCAAACACACATCACGCCTTTGCACTACTCATATGGGGGGTAGTTGTACCCCCCCACCCACCCCTCCCCAAACACAACACACGCCTTCGCACTGCCTCATTGGTGGGGGTAGTTAGTACCCCACGCACACACACACCACACACAACACACCAATGGGGGGGGAGGGGGGGAGGGGGGTGGGGGGGCAGTGGGGGGGGGGGGTGGGCGGTACATGGTGTGCATTACGTGGCAAGTTAGCGGTGTGTGCTTGTTTTGAGTGGTGAGTGTGATGAGTGTGTGAGGTGGTGTCGAGTGGTGTGTGTGTCGTGTGTGTGTCTTGTGTGTGTTTGTGTGTGTGGTGTGGTGTGTGTGCAAGAGGTGGCCGGGAGGGTGGGCCGGAGGGCATCAATCAACCAGTCCAAATGTTTGGGAAATGCCTGGACCTCATCCTCATGCATACTGGCAGTCAAACCTCTACACTTGTGTTTGTGTGTGTGTTTTTGGCGGTGCGCCTGTCTTCCACGCATACCCACCACCCCCCTATAATAGGCTATAATGGTTTTTGGCCCCCTTCTTCAGGGGAGGCGGGGAGCGCGGCCCACCTTATTTAAACCCAATGGGGGTGGTGTGGTATACCGTTACTGCCGAAAAACTATGAAGGCGCAGTTACAATCTCAGCTCAGGTCAACGGTATGGCGGCAGTACGCCTAACTCGTCAGGACTCCAATCGTGCCACCCTTCGTCCGTTCCTAGTACACTCCGCCAGTTTTCCGCATCGCTCCATTGCAGACGCTGCATAGGAACTTGTACAGTCTAGCCAACCACATTTGTTTGAATTTTTACAAATTGCTTCCCTTACCCCACCGCCACCCCCACACCACCCCCTGACCGCTCCCTCCCAGTTAGTAAGCCTACCCAGGTAATGAGTGGGCGCCTTGATACTAATTGTTGCTCTTTTATAATTGTGGGTAGAAATCCATGCAGATGAATCTGGTGGGTGGCCGTACGTGTGTGTTTCGTGTGTGTTTTGAATACAGTCTAGGCCAATTGAAGTTAGTGGTGTCGTGGCGTGGGGTGGGTGGAATAGGGAGTGGGTCGGTGGGGCTGGGACAGGTGGGTGGGGTCGGGTGGATGGGGGTCGAGACTGGGGTGGCGCAAGAGGGGGGGTGGGGTAAATGAGATGAAGATGGGGACATAGACTCTCGTCCCCCCGCCTTTTGAGCATATGCAGTCCATTTAATTGAATAGTCACTGCTCCTTTGGCCCCCCCTCGTCTTTCAAGCCCTCCACGCTATTCAAGGGCGAGGTTTTACTCTCACAGATCTTGTCCCAGGCTGACACTCTTGCACGAAGCTGACAATAACCGCTAGAGATTTGCGTCTGAGTTCCGAAAGATATCTCGAGATGTCAGCTGAACTCATTAAGTTCCTTTCTCTGGCTCCTCAGCTCTCGTCTTCCAGCAATCTCTTCGCTCTCCTTAGCGGGGACGTTACAACGCGCAAGGCCAAACGCCATCCTTTCTCCTAATAAGAACGCGGCTGGGGAGGTAGCTGGTGCTCGACGGTAGTTTCCATCTCCTCACGAGGAGCACTAACTCCCCAGCAGGAGGGTAGCAAGTATGCGTACGTATAAGGGGCGAGGTTTACTCCCTCGCGCGAGTTGGAACCACGTGGTCACTCAGTGCCTATGCCTACGCTCGTCCAGAGTTCGTTTTCTCCTTTCCGAGACTTGGGCGGCATGCTTCAGGTTCGGAGGTTCCCAAAGGTTCAGACAGCAGTTTTGGAATGAAGAATTAAAGCACACTGTGGTCATCCTGAGATATGGCCTGGCCAAGTAACAAGAACAATCTTATCGAACCACGTCTATGGCATGATTGACGGCGATGAGACAAGTGTTTTAAGTGACGTCAAAACTGTCCTGGGAAGACTCACAAATTTCATCACAAAGGGACGGAAAGAACAAGGGTGGTGAGGCTAGGGAGGGAGTGCGGGATGGCGTGCCGGTAGTATGCTGTCCGAAGGGGGTGGGATTTCTCTACGCAAAATGGCGGATTTTCAGCGAAAAAGCGCGTAGTCTACAAGGAAACTCCCGAGACTCATTTTGCGAGGGGAAATTGGCGTTGATCGAATGTGCACATTGTACGAGTTGATTACTCCGGGGAGCCCTCACCTCACACGTAACTACTATTCATTTAACCACGTGGGTGCGCAGTGGGTCGCTGAACGTCCCTCCTTCCTCCCAACGCCAGGTTATGGGGGGTCTTGACTCCTAGACGGCTCACGAATCGAGAAAAGGAAGATGCGAGCAAAGGTGTGCATTTAAACGGGTGAACTCCCCGTCCGTCCGGTTACGGCCCTCCCCATGACGGAATTTGAGGTCACACAGGGTCCCGGTGGTGAATAATTCCTTAAACCTGCTTGTCTAGTAAGATTGGTGGCGCGGAATTGGGGGTTAATATTATAATTAGGGAGGGGGGTAGTAGGTAGTAAAATGGGCAGAGGTAGTGTGGTTGGGTATTTCACGGGGTATCGAAGGTCACGCGACCCTTGGATAATGATTTTTCGGCCTGTCCTCCCCTGGACCCTCGCGGCCGGGAGAGGACCTCAAACGCCCTACACGCTTTATAAATGGAGGGTCAACATGCAGGTCACAATTAATTCCAATAACGTTTCGGCTAAGATTTTGGCCTTTGAACATAACCCTCTCGCAATGCCTTGATGTCTCAGTCTGGAACTTTAGAGATGACATTAAATCGGTCTGCAAGAGTTTACTTAAATTATCCAAAAGTTGCGCTTAACTCCTTTTGTACGGAGTGATAACGCTATTCAACTGAATCCTCGGTATCACTGATTTGTCTAGGGAGATCCACTCCTGGGGCGAAATTCAAAATCACAAACGGGAGTCTAAAAAAAAGATCACTCCGCCATGCCATGCAAGGAATACTGTGGCTCCCCCCCCCCCCACACACACACACACACACACACACCACACACACACAACACACCCACACCCACCACCACCACCACCACCCACGACCCACACACCAACCACCCACTACCTTTGCACATTCCCACACAAACTCACACACGCACCACTTGTCATTACGCATTCAACATATGCCCCATGCCCCCACATTACCCAACAATCACCCATCCATACTCACCATTCAACCATCACCCACCATATTTATCAAACCCATACCCAGCCATTCACGCCACTCCATACTCTGGGCTGGGCTGGATGGGTCTGGGGCTGGGCTAGGATAGGGTTAGGGGGTTGTGGGGTTGGAGGGTTGGGGGAGGGTGGGGGGGGGTGGGAGGGGGAGGGGGTGGGGGGGGAGGGGGTAAATACTTATTGCACGAGGGCCAAAGTTGTTCCAATAGACCCTTACGAAGGCTTATTCATGGGTGGTAATTAAGAAATGTCATTTGGAGGTCTGAGTAAAAAGTTCGCAAAAAAACAAATGAGGGCTGACCCTCCCCTGTTATTCACCGGGTTTCACCGGCTCACCTAGAGTGACTTAGAGTGCACAGGGCTTCCTCCCTGCTGCAATGTACTGCGATGCCGCAGCTGCCAGCTATGGCACGGGACTCTGATGGCCGGTATACCCTGAGTGCCGCGCCATCTCAGTACTTCCTCCTAGCGCATTGATCGAATGCTTATCTAACTGTAAAGATCTTATCCTTACCGTCTTCCCCTCCGTCTCTGTGCTCTTGCACATACTTCCGGAAATTCACAGGTTACGGTCCCATTCGCCTTTAGATTGTCCTTGCTTGACCGGTATTCCGAGCTGAAAGGACATTTGATTGTTGTCGCGCGGAGCGGATCAATTGAAAGGATCGAGTAAGGCTCTCCACCCGACAAGAACCTCCCCGCTGGGACAGCCACTCATTGTGCGGTATATCATCCGGTATCCGGATTGATCCTGCTCCATTGAGCCTCAAGCTGTCGTCCAGCACACCACTGACAACCATCTACCACCACCACTGCGCCCCCCACCACCCCCCTTCCCTCTCCCACGTCCCGTTGCCGTAAGCAATCTCAGCCACCTCTTTCAAACACCTCCTGACCTATCATCTCTCAAGATCTCTCCCCAGTTGCCTCACCACCATCCGAAGCCATTTTTCCCCCTCCCAAACCCTCCTCAAACCCACCCCGTTGCTTGCAACCTCCACCTTCCCTTCCCCCTCATATGCACGTACCCCAGATCTCGAGTTTTATCATACTCAGATCTCCTACTCCCTAATCCCGCCTTTTCCCCCCAACTAGTGTTTTGCCTCGCGCCAAGCATCACCATGGACATGCCACAATACCCCAATTCGACGGTAAAGGGAACACTTGGACACCTTGCAACCTGGTACAAGGACATGACCATTTGAACGAAGCCCTATGCTGCGACAACATCTGCAAGCACTCGGTGCTTCGATGGAGACAGAGATTTCATTCCGCTATCAGAGCGACAGACGGGCATGCACTACCTTACCTCGCCCGATAGTAGAATCACTGCAATCGGCAACTTTATTGCTATGGACCACATTTGCAACTCAGTTCATTCATCCATAGCTGCTGTCCTTCCAGACCGCACTAACAATGCGGCGTCTGCCTTGCGTTACCTGAGAACCGAGTATGGATCAGGATTCATGCTAGATCCCCTTATCCAAACTCAAATTCCCACAACTCTCAAATCCCTGAACTTCTCCCGCCACTCCATCCATCGCAATGCAGCACTTCCCGTCCGCAGAGCATCCAAGTCTCCCTCTGACCGGAATGCGCCACCTCCACCGCCATTCGTGGATGCTCCACCACCACCACCGAAGATGCCGCTGTGTCCCAATGATCCTCTTGCCCTCTGCCCTCTGGACGACGCCTAACTCAAGGCCCAACTCCGCAAGAGCGCGGAGAAAATACTGGAGAAGGATCCCAACTGGTTCAAGGACATCCAAGAGGGTCGCTACAAAGCGCAACCTCAACCTCCTCCAGGCCCGTCCAGGCCGATTCCAACAGACCAGCCGACTGCGACTGGCATCCCCTCATCAGCGGGCCAGGAATTCTGGATTGGCGAGGATAACCCTGCTGGGATGTCTGATCAACCTAAAGACCAGGCATCTGCTGTGCCTCAGGTGCCCCCTGTCCACCCGGATGCCCATCTGCCTGGATGGTATCCAGAGTGGAAAGAGGATATGATCAAAGAGCGGGACGCCATGATTGAGGGTAAGATCTCCAATATCCTGCCCTATCCTGCTAATGACCCTGTCCCTCGCACTGTCTCAGAGATAGGAAACTCCCCCACTCTGCAGAACACCCACAGTAGTGGGGACCAACAAGAACACGATCCCACCCCTGATGCTGACCCTGTCCTCCACACTGTCTCAGAGATAGGAGACTCCCCCACTTTGCAGAACACCCACAGTAGTGGGGACCAAGAAGATGCAACTTCTGATCCAGATACCCCTGAGCACCCATCCGGCACTACGTTTATGTGTTTCTATCCCTCTCAACCCATGGCACATGACTGGGTACTCAGTTCTGACAGCATTCACCATCTTACCTACAACAAACATGCACTCATCAGAATCACACCTCTCTATCTATCCTCCAGTACCATTGTTCTTCCCAGGACATCCCCATCCACGTATGTGCTCCTCCACAGGCACAGCTGTTGTCCAAGCAAGGAATGGCCTGGTCCTGACCCTCAAGGATGTCCATATATGCCCCATTGATAGTGACCCCATGCCACTCATTATCCCACACACTGGCACCCCAATGCAACTCATAAGCATCCCAGCTTTGATGAGACAAGATGATGCTCTTACCCTTTCTTTGGATGACTGCCAGGCTACCCTATGCCTCCCCTTCCAAGAAGACGATGAGCCTGGACCATCACTCCAGCCTGTCCTGACCGGCCCCAACAGTGCAAAGGGGGGAGTGTATGCTACAGATGTATTCTACCCCAAGCCTACTGATCATCCAGATCACGACAGCCCAGCTGACCCATGGTACCTGAACCCTTACGTCATGGTACACCATTTATGCTCGGCAGGAAGAGCTAAGTGGACTCAACGGTTCAAGGCATCTGCAGACCGCCTACATGAAGTGGTATCACCCACTCCCCCTCCTCCTCCTCCATCGTCACCGCCAGCCCCTGCTCCTCCTCCTCCCTATCTCACCACCTCAACCAGCTCTGTCTCTTCTCACCTTCTCCTCCTGCTGGCCCTGCACAGGTCTACTTCTACAAGTCCTACCCCAGCTTCCCCCCGCACATACCAGGAAGAGAGACCAAAAAGAAAACCAGAATATAACATGCTGGAACTGTGATGGTTTTGGACATTTCTCACGGCAGTGCCCCTCACCAGGCACAGACTTGGCCTATAAACCACCCCTGGACCCTCTTCTCATGCCCAAGCCAACAGCAGGTCCTCCTGTACCAGTGCCTCCAGCACCCTCTGAGCATAGAGCTCCTGCCACTGTCAAGTACCAGAAGAAATCCAATGGTGAGCCTTCCCCAGACTGCCTGTACTGGTCAGACTGCCACAGAGAAGCAGGATATGTAGAGACCATGCCAGATAGTGTCCCTAGCAGTAGCCAGGATGATGATGACATAGATGTTGCTAAACAGCTGGCCAACATGAAAGCATCAATGATGGAGATCTATAAGAAAAGGTACCCATCTGTAGCCAGCCAGCAGGCAACTGATGAATCACCAGTAGAGCACCAGTAAAGCCACCATGTAAGAGCCACCAGTAGAGCCACCAGTAAAGCCACCAGTTGTGCCACCAGTAGAGCCACTAGTAGAGCCACCTACAGAGCTGCCCCTGTTCCAAGAGGACATACTCCTCCAGACCATGGTCCCCACTGGCATCACAGACTTCTCCCCAGGTAGCACACCTACAACCTCAGAGCCAGGATCCCAAGCTGACATACAGAACAATGCCCACATGTATGCTGTCAGTTACACACTTGAGAACCACCGGGAGGGATACTACCCCCTGGGGGAACTGATGGAAATATTAGATCAACATGGTGCATATTTCCCACCCCACCCTGCATAGTTGCAACATGCTCAGGGTCCCCTTTGCTACCACCTTGATCCACGATTTCTATGCAAGATACAGGCACTTGAGGTCCCTTCCAAACCAAGTCTGGAGAGAACAGGATATGCCCACTAACCCTGCCTCTGTCATTTCCCCTATCCACAACCACTCTAAGCTTCTGGCCACCCTCATATATAAGTATAACACCTGTTCAGCCAGCATGAAGGGTAGATTGAAGTGGACCATCTGCCTGCAGGCAGCCATGGTTAGTGCCTACTGCAATGCAGCCCACAGGCAGCCAGGGCTCCTCATGCAGTCCCATCAGATCAGGACAGATGAAGAGCCCAGTCCTATCCTGATCTATGTTGATGATGCCATAATGCCCTGTAAACAGCAAGACTGTTTCATCCTCAACTTCTGCCCTCCTGTCTTCCACTCTGACCCTACAGCTGACCTTTGGGATGACCTGCACCAGGCCATCACAACTAGGCTAAAAAGAGATGGGTTCTACCAGATCCCATACCCAGTTGATGACACCTGAACACCTGAGTTAGTAGCCAGCCAGCAGCTGATAAATTGATAGTTTATATCTGATCCCCTATAGTTTCCTAGATTTGACTTTCCACCAGTCACACCTAGATCCTAGATTCCCTGACAGATCCAAGATCCGGCCTTTTCCTATATATTGATTGATTGCATCATGACTGACTGCTTTCTTCTATTTTAGTTTAGACCTGCACAGAAATCCTGTCCCACAGGATATTCTTGAACCTTCTCTCCTTACACCTGAGCCCCTTTCTGCCTGCCCTATTAAGCCAGTCTACCAGTCAGTCCAAGTTTTATCATTCAAAGCATAGCTTCTGATGAATATTTAAAGTCCCTCTAGTTTTCTTTTAAACTCCTCTAATTCCCGGAATTCTCCAATATGAAGAATACCAGGAATTGGGGGGGATGTTATTCACCGGGTTTCACCGGCTCACCTAGAGTGACTTAGAGTGCACAGGGCTTCCTCCCTGCTGCACTGTACTGCGATGCCGCTGCCAGCTATGGCACGGACTCTGATGCCGGTACCCTGAGGTGCCGCACCATCTCAGTACTTCCTCCTAGCGCATTGATCGAATGCTTATCTAACTGTAAAGATCTTATCCTTACCGTCTTCCCCTCGTCTCTGTGCTCTGCACATACTCCGGAAATTCACATCCCCCCCCCCACCCCATCCCCCACCCCACCCCCTAGATGACGTGCTCAGGATGACTTGAGTAACTCAAAATATCGCCATGTTACGTGCCATTACATCCCCGTTCTCAGAAAAATCGATCGGCATGACTTAATTCTTTTAGGCCTGGGCTACTCCTGAAGTTCTGATCACATCTAAACAAATCTGGCTCAACCAATACAATCATATATCAGAGTACTTAAGGAGGACCCCCAGCTCTGCTGCATGGATGCAGGCTATAGCCAATTGTATAGCCTGCTTCCTGAGGCGCAACCCAATTCTTAGCCTACGTCTCATAAACCTCCTGTTCCTAGCCTACGTCTCATAAACTTCCTCTTCCTAGCCTACGTCCCATAAACCTCCTGTTCCTAGCCTACGTCTCATAAACCTCCTGTTCCTAGCCTACGTCTCATAAACTTCCTGTTCCTAGCCTACGTCTCATAATCCTCCTGTTCCTAGCCTACGTCTCATAAACTTCCTGTTCCTAGCCTACGTCTCATAAACTTCCTGTTCTTAGCCTACGTCTCATAAACCTCCTGTTCCTAGCCTACGTCTCATTAACTTCCTGTTCCATCCTAGCCTACGTCTCATAAACTTCCTGTTCCTAGCCTACGTCTCATTAACTTCCTGTTCCATCCTAGCCTACGTCTCATAAACCTCCTGTTCCTAGCCTACGTCTCATAAACTTCTTGTTCCTAGCCTACGTCTCATAAACTTCCTGTTCCTAGCCTACGTCTCATAAACCTCCTGTTCCTAGCCTGTGTCTCATAAACTTCCTGTTCCTAGCCTACGTCTCATAAACCTCCTGTTCCTAGTATCAGCATGAATTGCGGTGCTCTCACGCGTTTTATGACTTGGTGACTACTTTTGTACTTCCTTAGAACTATCGGCTCTGCCAGTACTGTGACTGCTTCCCGTAGTGACAGCTTCCTGTTGGCTGCGTCACCGGTTCCACTGACACGCGCTGTCTAGCCTGTACGTACCCTGTTAGGTTCCAGGCTGCCGCCCCTTCCACCACTGGCGCCCCTTGATGGGTCTCCTGTGCTTGTAACGTTATTCTCGTCTCCGTGTATAGATTGGCGCGTCTGTTCCGCTGCTTTCATCTCTGTCCACTCTACGGAGTGTATTAAAGCTGATAGGTTCTAGGTTCTTCATTTACTACCACTGTTTTTCAAATGCTACTTCTGCGAGGGCCTCCTGCCGGCTTTGTGAAACTCACTGATAAAAATGGTGTTTCCTGGTGGCGCGGGATCCGCAGCATCATTGTTAGCAATTGCTGCGACCATGTCCTTCCAACGGAGGTCAAGGTTCCTTCTGATTGGCTAGACGATTGCGCGCCAGCGGCCTCTGCTGCCGGAGAGGAGGATCCTTCCGCCATCATGGAAGTAACCCCCCCCCGATCAATTCTCCAACTTTGCGGTTTCTTCTGCTATTGTTCAACGCCTCTCTCCTGAGGTTGAGGATGTTCTGATGAACCTATGTTGTGTACAGACACAGATCATTCGGTACGCAACAGGGCCAAAGCCTCCTACCGCCCGCTTCAGCGATGATGATGATGACTTTTCTGAGGATGAGGAGGATCTTCACCGTTCTGATACTGATGACTTGAAGAGTGCTACGAGTGCTGACTTCGGTGGAGTGACTCCGTCTGCTGCTGCTACTCGAGTATTTGAGACTTCTACAGTTTCGCCGGTTTATGAGCCTGCTCATCAGTCTGTGCCTTCGCCTGTGCCTTCGCCTGTGTTTAAGCCCGAGCCTTAGTCTGCGCCTTTGCTTGCGCCTCTGCTTGCGCCTCTGCTTGCGCCTCTTCCACCGGTTCACCCGGAGGTGGCCAAGCCGTCTTTGCTGAGGAGCTCTGCTTCTTTCAACTCTGGAGCTAACCCCATGGAGCGAGGCCTCACTAGCTACCATACTCGTGCTCGGGAAGCTGCTGTTTCTTCTGCCCGCACATCTGCTGCTGGTACCTCGCAGGAGCCCCCTCCGCCTCCGCCGGTGGAGCTTCCTCCTGCCCCTGGCCCTCCTCCTGTCTTGACTTCGCGGTCATGCGAGTCTTGGGAGCATCTGCTCACTGGAGGACCTCCTCCGAATCTGCAGCTGCGGGACTTCCGTCTGATCAGCCAAGCTCGACGGGATGGTGAGTCCATGAACCGCACTCTGTACGGTCGGATGGACAGGCAGGCTACTATGGCTAATGTGAGTGTCAAGCTTGTCAGCATGAATTGCGGTGCTCTCACGCGTTTATGACTTGGTGAATACTTATGTACTTCCTTAGAACTATCGGCTCTCCCAGTCCTGTGTCAGCTTCCCGTAGTGACAGCTTCCCGTAGACTGTGTCATCCTTGAGTGACACAGAGACAGTTTCCTGTCAGCTGCGTCACCGGTCATGCCTGTACCCTGCTAGGTTCCTGGCCTGCCGCCTCCTTTCACCACTGGTGTCTCTTGAGAGATCTCCAGTGCTTGTAACGCTATTCTTGTCTCCGTGTATAGATTGGCGCGTCTGTCTCCGCTGCATACATCTCTCTCCACTCTTCGAAGTGCTTTCTAGCTGATAGGTTACGGGCTTTTCACTTTCTACCACTGCTTTAAATGCAACTTCCGCGTGGGCCTCCTGCCGGCTTCGAGAAACTTACCCCACAGAATGGTGTTTCCTGGTCGCGCGGTATGGAGAGCGTCATTATATCAAATGGCTGCGACCGAATTCTTCCTCTCAAGATTCGTGTTCCCACTGATTGGCTAGATGATTGCGCGCCAGCGGCCTCTGCTGCCGGAGACGAGTCTCCTTCCGGCCATCATGGAAGCCACCCCCCCCTCCAATACTTCATTTCTCCCTCTCCTTCTCCTCTTGTCCAACGCCTCCCTTTTGAGGTCGAGGATATTCTGATGCGTCTATGCTGTGTCTCCACACAGATCATCCACTTACAAAACGGTCGCCTCCTCCCGCTGATGCCCGCTTTGCCTACGACAACAGCGACCTTGCTCGCCATCGCAATGGGATGGCTATGCTGACGACTCTGACGACTCTGATGGTGATGATGGTGATCTCCAGAGTGCCAAGAGTGGTGACTTCGGTGGAGTCACTCCCTCTTCTGCCACTCAGGTGTTTCACAACTCCTCCATCTCTCCTGTCTATGAGCCTCCGTCTGCCCCTTTGCTTATGTCGCTTCCACCAGATATACCTGAGGTGGTCAAGCCGACTTTGCTGCGGAGTTCGTCCCTTGGTCCTTTGGGTCCTCAACTCACCCTTGGCCGCAACCCTGCAGAGCGAGCGTTTGGTTCTTACCATACTCGTTCCCGAGAGGCTGCTGCCACCAGTGTCCAACGAGCTGCTGCCACCAGTGTCCAGGACCCCCCTCCAGTGTCCAACGAGCTGCTGCCACCAGTGTCCAACGAGCTGCTGGCACCTCGCAAGACCCCCCTCCAGTGTCCAACGAGCTGCTGGCACCTCGCAGGACCCCCTCCAGTGTCCAACGAGCTGCTGGCACCTCGCAGGACCCCCACCAGTGGTCCAACGAGTTCGCTGCACCTCGCAGGACCCCCCTCGCGAAACATCGCCGAGTGATGGTGTTCTCTGAGCTAGGTTCCCAGTGTCGGTCCTTTCTTGGTCCGGTCACTTCTGGGATCAAATATCCCCCTAGTAATGGTGTCACTTTTGGTGGCGTGAGGCGTAGGGATAACGATAGGCTAGGTTACCAGTTTGTGAAAGTACCCCTCCCTTTCTGTCCTGTTAGCCCTGATTTCGAGCTGGTAGTGAGTGTTGCGAGGTCCCTGCCTGAGATTAGGACCTTAGATGACCAGCGCGCTTATGACGCTGGTCTTGTTGCTGAGTATTTTCCGGATATTCGTAGGTCTTTGGCTCCTCTGACCCCTGTTCCTGCTGCTGGATCTTCGGCCTCTCATGGTGAGTCTCGTGTAGATCCTGCACTGTTGGGTTTCAGTGCCCTGCCCCTGGACCGTCAGGAGTTCATGTGCTTAACCATGATGCTCGCTAACATGGAGGATGATATGGTCAAGGTATACCAGGACTTTGCCAAACCTCGGGATATCTTTCTTGATATCCAGAGGAAGCAGTCCGATGCCCTTGCCTCTAGAGTCCCTCATATGCGAACCGAGCTTCTTGGTTCACACATGGGCCCTACTGACCGCGTTGATGACTTCTTTCGCAAGGTTCGCGGCCTCTGCACAGACCTCCGCAGTGCTGGGCATCCACTGACTCAGCGCCACGCCATGGAAACTATAGTTCAGGGTATCCGTCTGAACCGCTTTGAGTCGCTGCGGATCAAGTATGGTACGTTGCTGTATAACAAACAGCCTTTTGAGTATTGGTCCTGTCTTGCAGAATATAGGGCTCTAGACATCTTGAACATATCTCTCCCCAAGTCCGACTCCAGGCATCCTGGTTGGTCCCGGGACACTCCCCAGGTTCCTGCCAATGCTGCATTTCAGCGTGGGCAGGGATCCGGTTCTCAGGGTTCCGGTTCCCTCAAGAGACGCCTGGATTGCACTTGGGGCCCATGTCCCAGCAAGACGACCCACTCGGAGGACCGCTGCTTTACGAAGCACCCGCACCTGCGAAGGACCAAGACTGGTGCACCGGGTACTGCCCCAGTGCCCATTGCCTTGGCCCTTCCAGGTGCGCTTACTCCAAAGCAGCTGTCCTCCTTGCAGGCCCAGATTGATGGGTTTGCTATGGTCAAGAAATAGGAGGTGAGCTCTGTCCTATTCTCTTGCACTTCGAAGTTTTCAAACGTCTGTAGCCCGAGCCTGTCTGAGGGTGTCTGGCATGTTGATTCTGGAGCTGGGATGTCTATCACAGGTGATCTATCTTTGTTCACTGTGTATCATGCTTCTGAGGATGGGCCAGCAGTTAAATTTGGTGATGGAGTGGTTCAACGGTCAGAGGGTCAGGGATCCATTGTGTTATGCAGTGATTGGTTACCAACATCAATCACTTTAACTGATGTTCTCTACATCCCTCACTGTCCGGTGAACCTCCTGTCAGTAAATGCTGTGGCTCATGCTCACAACTGCAAGATTTATTTTGATAGTCTTAGTTGTACTGCCACTCAGGGCTCTTCTGTACTCTGGTCTTTCCCTGCCTCAAGTGATGGTGTGTACAAGTTTACCTGTAGGCCTTGTCACACCCCTCGTGGCCGTTTGTTGAGTGCTGTACATTATCCAGTTTTTGCACTTGATGTTGATGAGGATGGTGGAGTTGTTATCCCTACCACTCCTGAATGGCTGTGGCATAGGCGCTGGGTCACCCTGGCTATGACGCCATGCACAACCTTGTCAGGAAGGGTTTGGTTAACAACTTACCCCTCACTCTCAAGCAAGTGAAGAGACTGTCTAAGATCCCATGTGATGCTTGTCAGAAGGCTAAGGCAAAACGTATCCCTTTTCCTAAAGAAAGCAAAACTAAGATCCGTGCACCTTTACAACGCCTTCACTTGGACATCATGGGACCATTTCATATTAGGGCTTGCGTGGGAAGTTTTATGTTCTGTGTCTCACAGACCAATACTCTGGCTATGCTGAAGTATTGTGCTTGAGGACCAGGGATGAAGCTCCCTTAGCAGTTCAAACTACCATCCTCAGATGGATGACTCAGCTGCATGGATTTTGTTTTCAAGTGTCTTCAGATCTGACAGGGCTAAGGAATTATAGTAAAGTGGTTCGAGGATTGGTTTAGAATCGGTTGGTGCTGTGCATGAATTATTCTATGGCATACCACTGCTCAGCAGAATGCAACTGTGGAAAGGTACAATGGGGTCTTGCAGAAACATAGCTAGGAGTATCCACTTGGAGTCTAAGCTTACTAAGTCTTTCTGGCCCTATGCCTCCTAGCTGCTTTGTTACCTTAACGTAACCGGCTGCTCAATCAGGGTGACAAGACTCCATACGAGTTGTTTATTGGGGTTCTACCTGATGTGTCGTTGTTGCGTGTGTTTGGTTGCCCTTGCTATGTTACCTTAGTCAATGGAAGAAAACGCAACAAGCTAGACGAAAGGGCCGTTATCTGTAGACTGGTTGGGTATTCTCTGTGAGTAAGGGTTATTTTGTTTGGGTTCCTAAAGTTGCGCCAGGTAGTAGAGAGTCGTGATGTACTCTTCTATGAGCAGTTTCAGCTATAACTGCATAACCTGGGCTGTCCCCTTATGACGGGTCACGTATGTTTCACGCATCCCTGCTTTGCCATCAACGGGCAAATGCCTGATTCTTCGGTTAATGCCTTAGATCCTTTACCAACCCCAATTGTCGACCGCTGCCCTGGTCATGGGATGACTTTGCGTCCCAGGTCAGGGGCTGATGGTGCTGCATTGCGTGTGAAGGTACTGGACGGATGGGATCCGAAGTTCCTTCAGACAGTAATTTACCCGAATCTCAGGGGTCGCCAGGCCCTCCTCTGCGCCACGTTTCGTCGGCGAAGCTCTAGGATTAGACAGCCTCAGGTCATAGTGGAGCCTGATATAGGTCCACTGTCCACTAGTTGCCACCCCCCGTCCACCTGTTCGGATGGCTCGCGGGCGTTGTTGATCCCTTCGCCTCCTGCTGTCCCTGGTGGTTTACACCGGACAAGGCATTGTAACGATGTGGCCGTCACCGAGAGTGTGAGTGATGACCTTGAACAATGGTCCGGGTCTGATACTGCGTATGGCTGGGGTGTACCGGTCGACCCAGGCTTCGATGACATAGAGGCAAAGAATGCCGGCCTTGTTCAACCATGCATTAGTGCTGCGCTGGGGGCTTTACTACCGGTTACTGCTGATACTGCTGATACCCCTGCTGCTCATGTACAAGTACACTGCTTGTACGTGGGAGCTTGTATTTCTACCTCATCTGAACTAACCTATAAAGCTGCCATGCTTCCTTCCAACCCTGACAGGGATCAGTGGCTGCTTGCTGTGAAGGATGAGATGGCGTCCTTGCATGCCCATGGTACTTGGGCACTCACTCCACAGCCTCCTAAGCAGAGGATCCTGTCTGGCAGGTGGTTATTTGTGAAAAAGGTTGGGGTTGATGGTTATGTGCGCTTTAAGGCACGTTTTGTGGTCCGAGGTTTTCTGCAGCGTCCTGGGCTGGACTTTCATGATGTGTATGCCCCCGTCTCTTCTAAAGCAGGTCTGAGGGTACTCCTTGCTGCCATCACTCATAGGAAGATGTTTGTTCGGCAGCTGGATATCAAGACTGCATTTCTGAATGCCAAGTTGGAACCTGGCCTGGACCTGTACTGCCACCAGCCTGAGGGCTTTAAGGTACTTGGTCCTAACGGTGTTCCCCTTGTGTGCAAACTGATCAAGTCCCTTTATGGTTTGAAGCAGGCACCCAGGGCTTGGAGTATGGATGTCAAGGGTTTTGGTTGCACATGGTTTACTATGTGCAAGGCAGAACCTGCTCTGTATTTTAGGAGGGATTCTTTTGGTGGGTGGAGCTATGTCCTGACCTATGTTGATGATTTTATCTGTGCTTTTAGTGTGCTGGCTCTATATGAGTTGCTGATCAAGGCTTTGGAGAAAGCTGGCTGGGAGGTCAAGGAGATGGGTGTACCGGTTCAGTTCCTCTCATTGGACATGAACGTTACACTTGACTCTGAAGGCAGGTGTGTTCAGATCAAACTCTCCCAGCACTCCTACATTGTTGATCTGGTGGAGCAGTTTGGTCTTACTGCTGCTGCTAAGCCCAAGTTCTCTGCCCCCATGGCCAAGTGCACTGTCACTGACCCTCCTGGAGACCCCTGCCCTCTAATAACCAGTACCTATCTCTTGTGGGAGCTTTGCTATACCTGGCTACTTGCACCAGGCCTGATATTTCTTTTGCTGTGAGCTACCTGTCCAGTTTTTCTGCTCACCCTACCGTCCCCCTCTGGGGGGCAGCCAAGCGTTTGCTCTTGTATTTGAGGTCACATTCCCACCTGGGACTTACTTACACCCACAGCCCTGAGTTCTCTTTTACTGTCTTTAGTGACTCATCCTTTGCTGATGATGGGTCTGACAGGAGGTCTCAGACTGGCTTTGCTGTGCTTGCTGGGGGGTGCATAGTGAACTGGATGAGCAAGAGGCAGCCCACTGTTGCCATTACCTCTAGTGAGGCTGAGTATCAGGCCCTGTCTCAGGCTGCCAGGGAGGTGCAATGGTTAAAGAAGTTGAGGGTGGATCTGGGTCTGCCTTGTGCCTTAGTTACCATTCAAGGTGACAACTTAGGGTCTCTGAGTTGGGCCACTGACTGGCAGCTCCTGCCTCGCAGCAAGCACATTGATGTTATTCATCACTACATCAAGGAGCTGGTGGAGGAGGGCCAACTGGATGTTGCCTATGTTAACACTAAGGACAACTGTGCTGACCCCTTCACCAAGCCCCTTGATCCTGCTGTGTTCTAACGGTTTGTCCGAATGCTTGGAATGACCGCTTCTCCTTAAGGTCATTTGTTTTTCTGGTTACATCGGTTTCTTTGGTTATCATTGTTTGGCATTAGGTTCCTATTCCCGGATCGGGTTTTCTATACCGTTGTTACCCATATTTGATATTAGGTTTCATCTTTTTCTAGCTTGGCAAATATTGTTTTTTTTGCCTTGTTTCATTCCTTCCTTTCACCCTTTGGGTTTCATTTGAAGTTCTCTAGAAATTCGGAGTTCTTTGATTTTTTTTTTAATCTGTTACATATAGTTCTATGTCCCCAGTGCCATAGGTGGAGTCGTCGTATTGTATGTCACCTGTGTCATAGGTGGAGTATCAGCATGAATTGCGGTGCTCTCACGCGTTTTATGACTTGGTGACTACTTATGTACTTCCTTAGAACTATCGGCTCTGCCAGTACTGTGCCAGCTTCCCGTAGTGACAGCTTCCTGTTGGCTGCGTCACCGGTTCCAATGGCACGCGCTGTCTAGCCTGTACCCTGTTAGGTTCCAGGCTTCCGCCCCTTCCACCACTGGTGCCCCTTGATGGGTCTCCTGTGCTTGTAACGTTATTCTCGTCTCCGTGTATAGATTGGCGCGTCTGTTCCGCTGCTTTCATCTCTGTCCACTCTACGGAGTGTATTAAAGCTGATACCTAGCCTACGTCTCATAAACTTCCTGTCCTAGCCTAGGTCTCATAAACCTCCTGTTCCTAGCCTACGTCTCATAAACCTCCTGCTCCTAGCCTACGTCTCATAAACCTCCTGTTCCTAGCCTACGTCTCATAAACCTCCTGTTCCTAGCTTACGTCTCATAAACTTCCTGCTCCTAGCCTACGTCTCATAAACTTCCTGTTCTTAGCCTACGTCTCATAAACTCCCTGTCCCCCCATCACATGTTACTGCTGCTCACTGCGTCTCCTTGCTACATTGCTTCTATATTGTCTCGTGATGATTGTATGGAGAGAATGAACCTGAAAAAGGGCTGGAGCGATGTAACCAAGTTCAAGTTCAAGTTGACAGAAACACGAGGCTGGTGTGCAGAAATACTGAGCCCACTGAGCTGAATAAATTAATAATAAATTAATATTACGCCCTATTACGAGGCGTGAGGTTGAGGGGGCCAGCCCGTTTTCTTGCACTAGGGCCAACCACCAAAAGGGGGGGTGGGGGGGGGGGTGGGGGCTGTCACCCCCTTGGATGCTGATCTGAATATTACTACGCCACAGGAGCTGAAGAACATAAATTCCCGAGCCATAGCTGTTATGGTACGACTTATAGGTAGGGAACGGCAAATCATATGATGTTTACCAAAGACGAGTATGATATCATACAAAAATCATATGATATCATATGATGATATGGTATTATAGGATATCATATTGCCGACCCCTACTTCTAGGTCGTACCATCGAGGCCAAGTGCACTCCCAGCCCGGTAATCAGTTACCTAGGACCGCCATCCAGCTAGTGGCTGGGACCACCAACTAGCTAGTGCACTGCAGTATTACTGTAGTAGCACCTGATAGATAGCTTGCGACTATCTTGTCTTTGTAAGAAGAATAAACACCGAGTCTAGCAGTCCCTGCTTGTCTACACAATTAGCTGGTTTATGGGAATGCCCAAGCTGGTTCATAGGAATATGGTACCAAACTGCAAAAAAGCTAAACAAAAGGTTCACGTTTACATTTTCCCTGGTAAATATATTACACTGCGGAAGATGGCGAGCAGCCAAATTGCTGGCTGAAGCTACTGTACTCGCCTTAAGTATTGTCAAGATTAAGTATTGGCAAATGTCATTTTACACCTAAAAGTGTGTCTCAGAAAAGCATGGCAAAACTAACTTGGCAAAGGGATCTATGGCTCTGGCTGTCTCAAGCTCAGACTTGAAATCCAGTTGGCAAAGGGTCTTGCGTAATTGTTACATTTCCCTGTTGCATGTTCACCAAGTAGTCTGCCCAAGCTTGATGTAAAACCATGTGATAATTCAAATCAGGAGCATTAAACTTGCCAGGGCTTAGTGGCCAGACCGGTTCATGGCTCCAGCCATCCAATTGCCGGCTGGAGCCATGTAACCAAGTCTAAGGTCAAGTACATGTTTACAAAGTAGTCTGCCCAAGCTTGCTGAAAATAAAACCATGTGGCAATTCAAATCAGGAACATTTAACTTGCTAGGGCTTAGTAGACAGAGTGCCATGGTAACCGTAACATGGCAAAGGCCAACCAACCAGAGTGGTCTCAAGCTGGATCCCCAATCCGGTTTGGCAAAGGCCAATCAACCTGAGTGGTCTCAAGCTGGATCCCTAATCCGGTTTGGCAAAGGCCAACCAACCAGAGTGGTCTCAAGCTGGATCCCTAATCCGGTTTGGCAAAGGCCAACCAACCAGAGTGGTCTCAAGCTGGATACCTAATCCGGTTTGGCAAAGGGTCGGTTGCCAAACCGTGTGCCAATACTTAAGGCGCATACGGTATCTAACCAAGTTCAAGTTCACTATAATACCAAAGCTGGCTAGCATAACAACTGAGATTCTGAGACTGCCACAAATGGGTTAAGGAGACTTCTTAGAGGCCTATCTATCACCCCTACACAGCCATGGCAGTACCTGACAACACAAACCCATAAGTACTTCTTCCCACAAACCCATGTATCAACACCATCACTTGCATGCACTGTCTCACACAGCCACAGGCCCACAAGAACAACCGTTCAAATTTACAACCAACCAACCAACCTCAAACACAGCCACAGGCCCACACAAACAACCGTTCAAAACTCCAACCAACCAACCTCAGACACAGCCACAGGCCCACAAGAACAACTGTTCAAAACTCAAACCAACCAACCATCCTCAAACTCAGCCACAGGCCCACAAGAACAACCGTTCAAATCTCCAACCAACCAACCCCAAATACACGCCCACAAGAACAACTGCTTAAAACACATAGACTCAAACAAGCATTTTTTAGTTATGGAAGGAATCTCACCCCAGAAGGTGGGTCTCCCGACACTAACCAGTGGTACCGCCAGCATAGTGTGGCATGAATGGATTTGAGCTTTATATATATAGCTACTCCAGGACTAGGATAGATGAGAGAACCCTCCTAAAAACCTCCCCCACCCCCAGCTTGAGTGTTCCCATAACCCCATGCCCCATCCCCACGCACCCCAACAGCCATGGCTGTGGTTTGCCACCCCTACATATTCATTACAGGCCCCACCGCTATCTATCCACACAGCCATCTGAGTGCAAACCTAAACTACAAAGTCACCGACTCGCAATATTGCCCCGCCTCTACCCCAACAGCCATGGCAGTGCTTCACTAATCCTACATAGTTATGGCTGTGCACCACCACCACCCCAACAGCCATGGCAGTGACCAAACATGCCTACACAGCCATGGAAGCTCCACACCACCACCCACGCAGGCATTGCAGATTAGCAATGCCCCGCTACCCCTCCATAGCCATGGCAGTGCCCCACCGCCAACCCAGATTGGCAGTGCCCCACTACCCCTCCACAGCCATGGCAGTGCTCCACTTGACCGACACCAGGAAACGTATGACCAGAGCCAGGATGCGCAGGTGGATAAGGCGTAGGGATGGGGCGTGCAAAGAATGAGGCCGCAGCGCGCCAGGTATGGTGACTTGACAACCCTACCTCGACTCGACTCGACTCGACTCGACTTGACAACCCTACCTCGACTCGAACCACGCATGACTTATTTAACCCACCTTGCGCACGTCCAATGAGTCCAGTACTTCACGAAGCGGATAACAAGGTAGACAGGACGAGGCATGCGAAGTAATAGGCGGAATGGTGCTTTGGGATGACTTAAGGAACTTTGACGTCAAGGTTCGAGGAACGGAGGAAGTAATCGATTCCGAAGTTCGTTATCGCATTGAGATGCATCCTTTTTTACCGCCCCTGATCGTGGGAGTAAACTACGTACGTTCGCATACGTTTGAGCCTGATTTTGGGCCATCGAAGACAGTCGCACCTTGACATCGAGGTTTATGACAAGGGTTTGTCCTTCGCCAGCGTCTGTGGGCCACGCCGACTTGGCAAACTGGTTTCGTTCTCTATCTATCTATCTGTCCACGGCGACAATGTGCTGACCGTTCTTTAGCTCTAGACTCTGACGCCAGCCTTTCTGCTCTGTGCACGCGATATTCTTAGCTCGTTAGGACGGCAGAAACTGATTAGCGTTTCACGATGGCCAAAATACTTGCATGCATATGTCAACCTGACGACGCAATTGCGGATGCTTCTACTGTGTTTGATTCCTCTTCTATAGTGCGCTCTCTGTTCAGCAAACCTCTCGCAGAGGGAGTCGAGGTAGGCCGTGTTTCAAATTCAAGGTGTGCGATACTTAACCTTCCCTCAAGGTCCCATCACGATTGTAACCTTGAACGCCTCAGGTGAAGCTACTTGCTAACGCTGAACTAGATGATCTCAGAAAGGCCTTGGACGACTTCAAGCCCACGTTACTATACATGGCTGGGCCTGTGGCCTACAACCAGAGCACAAAATGTGGAAGTTTGCAAGCTTTCAAATTTAAGGGTGTGTGGAACCATTTGTACTTCAGGCCACATGACCTGTACTACATTTTTTGCATGATGGCAGCAGAGAATCCACTGTCTCTACTTAGCTCCTATGCCCCCCCCCCCCCACCACCACCACCACCACACACACCACCAGCCCCATCACACACCACACCACACTGTACCATACCATACCATACCATACCATACCATACCATACCATACCATACCCATACCATACCATACCATACCATACCATACCATACCATACCATACCATACCATACCACACCACTCTACACCCTTCACCCCAATCCCCCCTCCCCCCCCCCCCCCCCCCACACACACACACTACCCCCATTCCCATTCCCAAGACCCCCCCTCCCCCTCTCTGTACCAGGTCAAGCTGCAGATTTAGACCTTGGAGATGTTCTGAAAGACAAGGGGGTAGATACTTTGTACATGGATTGCAAATGGGACTTTGAAAAGGGTGAGTTGTTATGTTTAACAGGGTGGGGTGGAGGTGGGGTGGGTGTGCAAGTGAGGGGAGGTTGGGTTGGGTTGGGGGGGGGAAGTGGTGGCGATGGTGGTGGTGGTAGATACTTTGTACATGGATTGCAAATATGACTTAGAAAAAGGGTGAGTTGTAATGTTTTATGGGGTGGGGTGGAGGTGGGGGTGGGGGTGGGCAAGTGGGGGAAAGTGGTGGCGATGGTGGTGGTGGTGGTGGTGATAAATGCTCTGTGCCTGGATTGCAAATGCGACTTTGAAAAGGGTGAGTTGTTATGTTTTATGGGGCGGGGTGGAGGTGGGTGTGGGTGTGGGGAGGGGTGGCGAGGGTGGGGTGGGGATGGGTGGGGAAAGTGGTGGCGATGGTGGGGGTGGGGATGGGGGGGGAAAGTGGTGGCGATGGTGGGGGTGGGGAAGGGTGGGGGAAGTGGTGGCGATGGTGGGGGTGGGGATGGGTGGGGGAAGTGGTGGCGATGGTGGGGGTGGGGATGGGTGGGGGAAGTGGTGGCGATGGTGGGGGTGGGGAAGGGTGGGGGAAGTGGTGGCGATGGTGGGGGTGGGGATGGGTGGGGGAAGTGGTGGCGATGGTGGGGGTGGGGAAGGGTGGGGAAGTGGTGGCGATGGTGGGGGTGGGGATGGTGGGGGAAGTGGTGGCGATGGTGGGGGTGGGGATGGGTGGGGAAAGTGGTGGCGATGGTGGGTGTGGGGTGGATCTGGGGGTGGGTAGGGAAATCGGTGGCGATGGGGGTGGTGTGGGTGTGGTGGAGGTGTGGTGTGTGGTGTGGGTGGTGTGGAGGTGGGGTTGAGTGGGCACGTGGGGGGAGGTGAAGGTGGAGGTGGGAGTATAAGTGATGGTGATAGTGGTGATGGTGGTAGATGCTCGGTACATGGGTTGATGCTCGGTACATGGGTTAATGCGACTTTGAAACGGTGAGTTGTTACACTTTACAAGATTTTGTTAGGTAGAGTGCAGGGGGCTGGTGGGGGTAGGGTGGAGGTGGGGGTAGGTGGGCAAGTGGGGCGAGGTGGGTTGGGAGTGGGGGGGAAGTGGCGATGGTGGTGGTGGTGGTGGTGGTGGTGGTGGTGGTAGATGCTCTGTACATGGGTTGTAAATGCGACTTTGAAAAGGGTGAGATGTTACGTTTATGAGATTTAGATAGGTAGAGGGCAGGGGGGCTGGTGGTGGTGGTGGTGGTGGTGGCGTTGGGTAATTGCGACTTTGAAAAGGGTGAGTTGTTATTTGTCACGAAATTTTTGTTAGGTAGAGTGCGGGGGGGCTGGTGGAGGTGGGGTGGAGGTGGGGATGGGTGGGCAAGTGGGGCAAGGTGGAGTGGTGGTTGTGGTGGTGGCGATGCTGGTGGTGCCGGTGGTAGATGCTCCGTACATGGATTGTAAATACGACTTTGACAAGGGTGAGTTGCAAGTTTTTATGAGATGTTGTTAGTTAGAGTGCAGGGAGACTGGTGTCAGTGTGGATGGAGTGGGGCTGGGTAAGCAAGTGGGGGTAGGTGGGGTTGGGTCAGGGGGGAAGTGGTGGCAATGGTGATGCCGGTGGTAGATGCTCCGTACACGGGTTGTACATATGACTTTGGAAAGGGTCAGTTGTTATTTGTCATGACATTTTGTTAGGTAGAGTGCCGGGGCAGGATGCAGGGGGTTGCAACCTCACCCACACCCTTCGCAACCTTCCTCACCCCACCTCACCCCCACCCCACCCCAATCCAACCCAACCCAACCCAACCCAACCCAACCCAACCCAACCTAACCCAACCCAACCCAACCCAACCCAACCCAACCCAACCCAACCACCACCCCTGCCCTTTCCCTCACCCCAAAGCAAAACCAAGCCAACCAACCCAGCCACAAACCCTTTTTGCAGCACAAGCACTACAAAGAGGCAGCATTGCCAACAACGTGATACACCCTACAACCACAGCCCACACCCTACAACCACGACCCACACCTACACCCACACCCACTCCACTCCAGCCCCCCACACTCCACACGTACACCCACCCCACCACCACCTTGAGCAGCTTAAGCGCTACAAAGAAGCAGCATGGCCAACAAGGTGATACACCCTACAACCACAGCCCACACCTACACCCACACCCCACACCCCACACCTACACCCACACCCACTCCACTCCAGCCCCCCACACTCCACACGTACACCCACCCCACCACCACCTTGAGCAGCTTAAGCGCTACAAAGAAGCAGCATGGCCAACAAGGTGATACACCCTACAACCACAGCCCACACCTACACTCACACCCACTCCACTCCAGCCCCCCACGCTCCACACGTACACCCACCACACCACCATCTTGAGCAGCACAAGCGCTACAAAAAAGCAGCATGGCCATTGAGTTGATACACCCTACAACCACACCCCACACCCACACCCCACCCACTCCACTCCACTCCAGCCCCCCACATCCCCACACCTCCACCCGACCCACCACCCCCCTTCTTAGCACAAGCGCTACAAAGAAGCAGCATCGTCAACTATGTGATACACCCACACCCCACACCTACACCTCACACCTACACCCACTCCACCCCACCCCACCACACACCTATACCCCACACCTATACCCACCCCACCACCACATTGTTTAGCACAAGCGCTACAAAGAAGCAGCATCATAAACAATGTGATACATTCACCCCCCACACGCACACCCCACACCGACACCCCACACCTACACCCCACACCTACACCCCACACCTACACCCCACACCTACACCCCACAACTACACCCCACACATACACCCCACACCTACACCCCACACCTGCACCCCACACCTGCACCCCACACCTACACCCCACACCTACACCCCACACCTACACCCCACACCTACACCCCACACCTACACCCCACACCTACACCCCACACCTACACCCCACACATACACCCCACACATACACCCCACACATACACCCCACACATACACCCCACACATACACCCCACACATACACCCCACACATACACCCCACACATACACCCCACACATACACCCCACACGTACACCCCACACATACACCCCACACATTCACCCCACACATACACCCACTCCAACCCACCCCACCCCACACCTACACCCACACCTACACCCACACCTACACCCCACACCCACACCCCCCACCTACACCCCACACCTACACACCTACACCCCACACCTACACCCACTCCAACCCACCCCACCCACACCTACACCCCACACCTACACCCCACACCTACACCCCACACCTACACCCACACCTACACCCCACACCCACACCCCACACCCCACACCTACACCCCACACCTACACCCCACACCTACACCCACTCCAACCCACCCCACCCCACACCTGTACCCACCCCAACCCACACCTGTACCCACCCCAACCCACACCTGTACCCACCCCACCCCACACCTGTACCCACCCCACCCCATACCTGTACCCACCCCACACCTGTACCCACCCCACCCCACACCTGTACCCACCCCACACCTGTACCCACCCACCACCACATTGTTTAGCACAAGCGCTAACAATGAAGCAGCATTGCCAATAAGGTGATACACCCTACGACCACAACCCACATTTACACGCACACCCCACACCTACACCCCCACCCACTCCACCCCACCCACCTACACTCACCCCACACCCCACTCCACCCCATCCCACCTACACTCACCCCACACCCCTCTCCACCCCTCCTACACCTACACCCTTCCCGCCACCGCCTGGTGCAGCACAAGCGCTACAACGAACCAGCATCGTCAACAATGTGATCAATCCTACAACCGCACCCACACCCTCTCCACCCCTCCTACCCCTACCCCTACCCCACCACCACCTTGTGCCGCACAAATGCTGTAAAGAAGCAGCATCGTCAACAATGTCGTAGCCTGGGAGATGATACAGGACATCCCAGCTAAGGTCTCTGCTCAAACCAACTCAAACCAAACCCAACCAACCTACACCTACACCTACACCTACACCTACACCCACACCCACACCCCACTCCACCCCACACCCCACCTACCTTACACCCCTGTCCACCCCACCATACCCCACCCCACCCCACACCTATACCCACCCCACCACCACCTTGTGCAGCACAAGCACTACGACGAACCGGCATCGTCAACAATGTGATAGCCTGGGAGATGACTGAGGACGTCCAGGTTAAAGTCTCTGCTTAAACCAACTCAAACCAACCCAAACCAAACCAACGTACACCTACACCCACACCCCACCCCACTCCACTCCACTCCACTCCACCCCACCCCAGCTACACCCACACCCTTGTGCAGCCCATGTGCTACAACGAACCAGCACCGTTAACAATGTCATATCCTGGGAGATGATACAGGACGTCCCAGCAAAAGCCTCTGCTTAAACCAACTCAAACCAACCCAACTAACCTACACCTACACCTACACCCCACTCCACTCCACTCCACTCCCATACTCCCCCCCCCCCCCCCCCCCAACCCAACCCAACCCAACCCAACCCAACCCAACCCAACCCAACCCAACCCAACCCCCTTGTGCAGCTCAAGCGCTACAACGAACCAGCATCGTCAACAATGTCATAGCCTGGGAGATGGCTGATGACATCCCGGCTAAGGTCTCCACACAGTTCGTCCACTCCTTTTTCACCGCCTTCCTCACGTACGCCCCTTCTCCTTCCGAGGCCTTCGTATTCAGCAGCCACATTGTACAATCGTACTTCACGTGCAAGGATGGGGAGAGCTACGTGGTTCCGGAGCTGCCCCAGTTCCTTTCAGAACAGGAGCCTTGCCTGCCTGACAATTCTAGCATTCCTCCTATTGGAGAGGTCCCGGGGGTGGACCTTTCTGCCGGCGTTGCCAACGTGCCTGGTGGGTAGGGAGTGGGTGGTGGTGGGTAGGGATTGGGCGGTGGTGGGTAGGGAGTGGGGGGAAGAGTGTGAGTGGGGGGGGAGGGGGGGTACCTGACAATTATAGCATTCCTCCTATTGGAGAGGTGCCGGGGGTGGACCTTTCTGCCGGTGTTGCCAGCTTATCTGGTGGGTGGGGAGTGGTGGGGGGAGGAAGAGGGGGTTAGTGGGGAGTGGGGATGTGGCGTGTCTGACAACCCTAGCATTCTTCCCATTGGAGAGGTGCCAGGGGTGGACCTTTCTGCCGGCGTTGCAAATGTGCCTCGTGGGTGGGAATTGGTGGGGGGAGTGAGAGGTGCCAGGGGTGGACCTTTCTGCCGGCGTTGCAAACATACCTCGTGGGTGGGGAGTGGTGGGGGGAGTGAGAGGTGCCAGGGGTGGACCTTTCTGCCGGCGTTGCAAACATACCTCGTGGGTGGGGAGTGGTGGGGGGAGTGAGAGGTGCCAGGGTGGACCTTTCTGCCGGCGTTGCAAACATACCTCGTGGGTGGGGATTGGTGGGGGAGTGAGAGGTGCCAGGGGTGGACCTTTCTGCCGGCGTTGCAAACATACCTCGTGGGTGGGGATTGGTGGGGGGAGTGAGAGGTGCCAGGGGTGGACCTTTCTGCCGGCGTTGCAAACATACCTCGTGGGTGGGGATTGGTAGGGGAGTGAGAGGTGCCAGGGTGGGACCTTTCTGCCGGCGTTGCAAACATACCTCGTGGGTGGGGATTGGTGGGGGGAGTGAGAGGTGCCAGGGGTGAACCTTTCTGCCGGCGTTGCAAACATACCTCGTGGGTGGGGAGTGGTGGGGGGAGGGAGAGGTGCCTGGGGTGGACCTTTCTGCCGGCGTTGCAAACATACCTCGTGGGTGGGGAGTGGTGGGGGGAGGGAGAGGTGCCTGGGGTGGACCTTTCTGCCGGCGTTGCAAACGTGCCTGGTGGATGGAGGAAAGTAAGGAAAGGAAGGAAATGGCGGGAGCCCCCAGTGTTACCCATTTGTCTGTCCATGCATCTGTCTGACCGTGATGAAGCCCGACACGTTCTCGTAACTAACTCGCTTCTGTTGCCACCTGTCGCTCCCTCGCGATCACTCTTGGCCATTTTTTAGCGTCGCAGGCGACGCTGCATAGAACTTGTGGGGTAGGGGTGGGGTGGGATGGGGGGCCTCCCTGACAACCCTCAGAGGTTGGTCTGATATTCGTTTGCTTGCACCTTGGGCTGAGTTATGTCAGTTGCTGTTTAGCATAGCCAACCTTGGCCATGTAACACTTTAAAACACTAATAACATCTGTAACACTTTTAATCACTTTTCCTTGCCGCAGGTTGGTCTGATATTGGTTTGCTTGCACCATGGCCTGGGTTATGTATGTTGCAGTGTGGCAGAGCCTGCCTTGGCCATGTTATTTAAAAAACACTTTTTAAACCCGGCTGTAACACTTTTAAACACTTTTTCTTGCCTCAGGTTGGCCTGATCTTCGTGTGCTTGCACCTCGCGCTGTGTTGCGTCTGTTGCTGTGTGGTGGAGCCTGCCTTAGTCATGCTATTTCTTACTCACTTTGTAAACTCTTTTTAAACTCTTTTTAAACACTTGTAAAACTATTTTTAAACTCTTTTTAAAAACTTGTAAAACTCTTCTTAACAACGCTTGTAATCACTTTTTGACCACTTTTAAACACTTTTAAACACGTTAAACACCTATGAACACTTCTTCTTGCCGTTAGTTGGTCTGATATTCGTTTGCTTCCACCTCGGGCTGGGTTGCGTCTGTTGCTGTGTGGCATAGCCTGCCTTGGCCATGCTATTTTATACACTTTTCAAACACTTTTTGAACACTTGTTTTGCCGCAAGTTGGTCTGGTGTTTGTTTGCTTGCACCATGGCCTGGGTTATGTCTGTTGCTGTGTGGCATAGCCTGCCTTGGCCATGCTATTTTTTACACTTTTCAAACGCTTTTTGAACACTTGTTTTGCCGCAGGTTGGTCTGGTGTTCGTTTGCTTGCACCATGGCCTGGGTTATGTCTGTTGCTGTGTGGCGGAGCCTGCCTTGGCCATGCTATTTTTTACACTTTTCAAACACTTTTTGAACACTTGTTTTGCCGCAGGTTGGTCTGGTGTTCGTTTGCTTGCACCATGGCCTGGGTTATGTCTGTTGCTGTGTGGCATAGCCTGCCTTGGCCATGCTATTTTTTACACTTTTCAAACACTTTTCAAACACTTTTTGAACACTTGTTTTGCCGCAGGTTGGTCTGGTGTTCGTTTGCTTGCACCATGGCCTGGGTTATGTCTCTTGCTGTGTGGCATAGCCTGCCTTGGCCATGCTATTTTTTACACTTTTCAAACACTTTTTGAACACTTGTTTTGCCGCAGGTTGGTCTGGTGTTCGTTTGCTTGCACCATGGCCTGGGTTATGTCTGTTGCTGTGTGGCGGAGCCTGCCTTGGCCATGCTATTTTTTACTCTTTTCAAACACTTTTTGAACACTTGTTTTGCCGCAGGTTGGTCTGGTGTTCGTTTGCTTGCACCATGGCCTGGGTTATGTCTGTTGCTGTGTGGCGGAGCCTGCCTTGGCCATGTCAATTTTAAAACACTTTTAAAACACTTTTAAACACTTTTTCTTGCCGCAGTCTGGTATTCATTTGCTTACACCTCGCGCTGTGTTGCGTCTGTTCCTGTGTGGCAGAGCCTGCCTTAGTCATGTTATTTTTAAACACTTTTTATGCCCCTGTTAACACTTTTTAAATACTGCTTTAACACTTTTCTTGCTGCAGGTTGGTCTGGTATTCATTTGCTTGCAACTCGCGCTGTGTTGCGTCTGTTCCTGTGTGGCAGAGCCTTCCTTAGTCATGTTATTTTTTAAACACTTTTTATGCCCCTGTTAACACTTTTTAAATACTTCTTTAACACTTTTCTTGCTGCAGGTTGGTCTGGTATTCATTTGCTTGCAACTCGCGCTGTGTTGCGTCTATTGCTGTGTGGCGGAGCCTGCCTTTGTCATATTATTTTTAAAACACTTTCTAAGCACTTTAAAAACACTTTCTAAAACTTGTAAACACTTTTAAACACTTTTCCTTTCCGCAGGTTGGTCTGGTATTCATTTGCTTGCAACTCGCGCTGTGTTGCGTCTATTGCTGTGTGGAGGAGCCTGCCTTAGTCATGTTATTTTTTAATCACTTTCTAAGCACTTTTAAAACACTTTTTAAACACTTTCTAAAACGTGTCAACACTTTTAAACACTTTTCCTTTCCGCAGGTTGGTCTGGTATTCGTTTGCTTGCACCACGGACTGCGTTACGTCTGTTGCTGTGTGGAGGAGCCTGCCTAAGTCATGTTATTTTTTAATCACTTTCTTAGCACTTTTAAAACACTTTTTAAACACTTTCTAAAACGTGTCAACACTTTTAAACACTTTTTCTTGCCGCAGGTTGGTCTGATATTCGTTTGCTTGCACCACGGGCTGAGTTACGTCTGTTGTTGTGTGGCAGAGCCTGCCTCGGCCATGTTATTTAAAAAACACTTTTTAAACACTTTTCTTGCCGCAGGGTGGTCTGATCTTCGTTTGCTTACAACTCGCGCTGTGTTGCGTCTATTGCTGTGTGGCGGAGCCTGCCTTAGTCATGTTATGTAAAAAACACTTTCTAAGCACTTTTTAAACACTTTCTAAACACTTTCTTAAACGTGTCAACACTTTTAAACACTTTTTCTTGCCGCAGGTTGGTCTGATATCCGTTTGCTTGCACCACGGGCTGAGTTACGTCTGTTGCTGTGTGGCGGATCTGATCTTATAGAGAGTGCCAAGCTCAGTTACATGGGGGAAGCCATGCGAGCCCTGTTGGTCATGGAGATGCGCTCGGTCAAGGTAATCTTTGTTTGTTTACTGTTTGGCGCACCTTATGTTGAAAAAATATGATATGATATGCCAATATGTGTATATGTATGTATATGTAATGGTGTGTTGTATGTGTGTAGTAGTTGGAATTATTTGATTCCACAATATCTTGGATTCCACGCTTCAGATTTTGGTATGTGTCAGGTTTTTTATGTGTAAGGGTATGTGATATGATATGAGGAGCCCTTTTAGGCATGGATATGTGCTCGGTCAAGGCGAGACACTGGGGCTGTCAAATGAATATTTGCACTACATAAATAAATACATAAATAAGTTTACAAAACAATTAAAAATATGTGTGCAATAAATAAATGTCGTGCTCCAGGGATATGTTTTTTAAATAAAAAAGAGGAAATATTTTTCCTTTTTTATTTGATTCCTCCCTATTTCCTCCCCAAACAAGATCCTTATTCCGATTTGGTCGATTTGGGCCATTTTTAGTCAATTAGTCAATTTCAGTAAAAAAAGGTTCTTATTCTGGCAATTTTGGCCAAAACGGGGTCTTGTATTACGATCAGAATGTATTCCGAAAATAATACCCCTGTCGTGCTCTGCTGCTCACAGAGATGCGCTCGGTTAAGGTGAAGCATTGGGCTTTGGAATGAATTGTTACAATAAATAACAAAATAAAAAAACAAATAATTAATATATAATTAATATTTCGAGCCCTGTTGGTCATGGAGATGCGCACGGTCCAGGTACAACCTTTTTATTACAGTGTGGTGGGTGTTATCTTGTATAAGTATTAGCAGTGATTTTGTTTTCAAATCTTAAAGTGTTTTTTCCTAGCTTTATGGTTCTAGGCCTCCTCCAGGGACAGCGTTTTATAGCTTTCTATAGCTTTTTATAGCTTTTTGTAGATTAAAAAATTAAAAATTAAGTGTGGTGGGTCTTATCTTGTATAAATATTAGAAGCCTTGTTGGTAATTTTTTTTATTTTTTAGTTGTGAAAGGACTTTCACCCCAGGAGGTGGGTCTCCCGACACAAACCAGGGACACGGAGGATTCAGTTTGAATGGTGGTGCCCCTCCTACAATATGCAAAGTAGGCGCACTTAGGGTTTGTCGGCAGATCGGCTGACCTATTTCTGTACCCTTATCTGATTATATTTAAACCTCTGCTTCCCTGCTGTAACGTCGCATTTCTCAATAACATGCCTCTAGAGTCTCATTGCCCCTCGACCTAATTGGCACACTCCGCCGACAGGGTTGGTGGGAGAAATAATAGAGATGCGCTCAGTGAGGGTGTGACAGTCAACTGGGTCTTATTTTCTATATATATATTGTATATATATTAGCAGTGATTTTGTTTTTAAGTCTGAAAGTGTTTTTTTCCTTTAGCTTTATGGTTCTAGGCCTCCTCCAGGGACAGCGTTTTAGTGCTTTCTATAGCTTTTTATAGCTTTTTGTAGATTTTGGGGGTAATTTAGGGCACACAAAAAAAACTTAGTTTTTGTTTTACTTATTTTATAGCGATAATTTCGCTGAAACTGGGTCGAAACTAGCGATCGCAATGAATAGCGGAAAAAACAATCCCTGAATATTAGGAGCCTTGTTGGTAATAGAGATGCGCTCAGTGAGGGTGTGACAGCGAGGCTGTCAAATGGATATTCACAATAAATCAATACAAACAACAATTAATAACAGCTTCTCACCATCATGACCACCACCACCACCACCACCACCACCACCGACACAACCCCTGTGCTGTGCAGCTTCTAACCACCACTACCACCACCACCACCACCACTGTGCTGTGCAGCTTTTAACCACCACTACCACCACCACCACCACCACTGTGCTGTGCAGCTTCTAACCACCACTACCACCACCACCACCACCACTGTGCTGTGCAGCTTCTAACCACCACTACCACAACCACCACCACCACTGTGCTGTGCAGCTTCTAACCACCACTACCACAACCACCACCACCACTGTGCTGTGCAGCTTCTAACCACCACTACCACAACCACCACCACCACTGTGCTGTGCAGCTTCTAACCACCACTACCACCACCACCACCACCACTGTTCTGTGCAGCTTCTAACCACCACTACCACCACCACCACCACCACTGTGCTGTGCAGCTTCTAACCACCACTACCACCACCACCACCACCACTGTGCTGTGCAGCTTCTAACCACCACTACCACCACCACCACCACCACTGTGCTGTGCAGCTTCTAACCACCACTACCACCACCACCACCACCACTGTGCTGTGCAGCTTCTAACCACCACTACCACCACCACCACCACCACTGTGCTGTGCAGCTTCTAACCACCACTACCACCACCACCACCACCACTGTGCTGTGCAGCTTCTAACCACCACTACCACCACCACCACCACCACTGTGCTGTGCAGCTTCTAACCACCACTACCACCACCACCACCACCACTGTGCTGTGCAGCTTCTAACCCACCACTACCACCACCACCACCACCACTGTGCTGTGCAGCTTCTAACCACCACTACCACCACCACCACCACCACTGTGCTGTGCAGCTTCTAACCACCACTACCACCACCACCACCACCACTGCCACCACCACCACCATCCCCCCCCCCCCCCCACACACACACACACACCTGTGCAGCTTCTCACCACCACCCCTAGTGTGAAGGTCCCAGCCAACCTACCTGATGGCTGCTCAGCCATGAGGTGTGAGGTGTGAGGTGAAGACAGGAAGAGGACGGACAGCCACCACCACCACCACCACCTCCCCTGTGCAGCTTCTCACCACCATGACCACCACCACCCCCCACCCCCCCACACCCCCGTGCAGCTTCTCACCACCACCCCTAGTGTGAAGGTCCCAGCCAACCTACCTGATGGCTGCTCAGCACTGAGGTGCGAGGTGAAGACAGGAAGCGGACGGAGCGCCACCATCATCCTAGGGGGACAGCCTGAGATGCTGAAAGATAACACGCTGGTGCAGTATGCGCTGAGGATGACACTGGTTTCAGATTCGCTCAGCCTTCAATTCAGGTGAGCAAAAAAAAAAAAAAAAAAATATATATATGTATCATCTACAGTATGTGCTTAGGATGACCCTGGTCTCAGATTCACTGAGCCTCCAATTCAGGTGAGCAGAAACAATAGCATGTTTACAAGTGGTGGTGTGGGTGGGTGTTGTATGGGGGGGGGGGGGTAGGAGGTTGGGGGACAGGCTGAGATGCTGAAAGATGACAGGCTGTTGCAATATGCGCTGATAATATATGAACCTGGTTTCTGATTTGCTCAGCCTCCAATTCAGGTGAGCAAAAAAAAAATGCTTGCTATCATATGTATAGACACATATATATATATATATATACAGAGAGAGAGAGAGAGAGAGAGAGAGAGAGAGAGAGAAATCATGGTCGTGGTCGTGGTCGCGGTCGTGGTCGTGGTCGCGGTCGTGGTCGTGGTCGTGGTGGTGTCATCATCGCGTACCCACGTGCCATGGGCGTGCGAAGTGTAACCGACTTGCAACCGACTTTCCGTACACCGAAGTCTTCGCCCAGCAAAATTTTCAATTACCGAAACAGCAGATGTGCTAAGCTATGCGCGCGAGCTCATTTCATGTCCACAACTGCCTCCCATACTGTGACTGCAATGAATTGCAATGAAATGAGTGAGGAGATCCTCTTCTCGGAGGTCATTTGCTGACCCTCAGATCGCTTTGCATGGCGCTCGGAATAATAGTTTTCAGTATATTGCTTCTTCACGGAGCCACCTGCGACTCATGCTCCAGAATTTTCATTTCGGCTCATGATTCGGCTGGCCCTTGACTTTCACTTGGCTCACGCATGCGCACTTGATTCTTCATCTCAGCATTACATTCGTCATCTCATTATGCTATCACATCGCCTGATTCGCTATTGGAGATAGTTGACTTCCATTCTCCAGCCTTTCTGCAGGCTCTATTGAAACATTCATCGTGCTGCGAGCTAAGACACTCGCACGGCTCATGGTATCTCTGCACGATCTAAGTCCCTCCAACCCTGTGACGTTCTTCCGAATTCCTTCTTGCTGTGTGCTCCTTGCACCGCGTGCAATACCTCTTCAAGATCTTCCCCCCCACACCACACCACTCCCACCCTGCAACGATAAGGTTATTTCGCGCTGAGCTGTAGCGTGTGCGTGACAGGGTTGGCCGAACGAAGGGCCTTTCGGGAAACAGCTTGCACGACCAACCAGGTATCTATGCGCGAAGAGGCAAGCAGCTACAGGCAAGCAGCTTTATTCTCGCGCAATTCCGATGTTTCAACCTGAGTCTGAAACTACGCAGACGTTCGTTTGCAATTTCCAAAAGTCTTCGCATTTCCGTCTGACGAAACGTCCAAACGTCTGCGCGATTTCGAACTCAGCTGGAAACATCATAATCGCTTCTGTTAAACCCATCTGCTAAAGTGGCTGAGAGAAGGTCAGATTAATGGGAACGGAGAAGCAGGGAAGTACGTGTGTGTTGGCGGGTAAAGGGGTGAGGCAAATTTGAGATTGGGCCTGGGTCGAGGTTGGGCAGAGTGGGGACTGTGTGTGTGTGTGTGGGGGGGGGGGGTCAGATGCGTAAACATTTGAAGTGGGGGAAACATGATGACTGTGTTTATGAGAGGGGTGGAGGTGATGTGTGTAGCTGAGTAGCTAAGTGGTGGTGATACATGCACTTGAATGAGCAGAACAAGAGAGTAGCTGAGTATACATTTACGTTGCAAACTAGATCAAGGAGTGCAACATAATGTAAATGTATGTATGTACCGGTATGACATGTGTAGCCCATTCTGTAACCCAGCCCCACGGTCACCCTATTATGATTGAGGTGGGGGTGATGTGTGTCTGTGTGGCCACCGGCCACACGGGCAACCGTACTAGTATATACATATATATACATATATATACATATATATATATGTGTGTATGTGCTGAGAATGACACTGATTTCAATTCAGGAGAGCATAAAATATATATACATATATATATATATATATATATATATATATATTTTTTTTTTTTTATGCTCTCCTGAATTGAAATCAGTGTCATTCTCAGCACATACACATATATATATATATATATATATATATTTATACTCTTGTACTCTTGTTTACAGCTTAGTTGGTATCATATCTCAACACTGTCACCCTCCCACCGTCCTATTGCTTGTAGACTCTCCCCCCCCCCCCCCCCCCCCCCCCCACGAGTGGATATACCAGTGCTTCCACAACCCTACCAAGCCCATACCAACCCAGCCCAACCCAACCAAACGAAACCCAACCATACCAAACCCAACCCTCCTACTGCCCCCTTGTTTGTAGACTCCCCCCCCCCCCCCCCCCCCCCCCCCCCCAAGGAGTGAATGTCCCAGTGCCTGGGGGGAGCTCCCCTAACCTAACCAAACCAAATAAACAAACCCAAACCGAACAGACAAACCCAATCAATTCAGACCCAAACAAACCCAGCCCAACCATACCAAACCCAACCAACCCACCGTCCTCTTGCTTGTAGACTCCCCCCCCCGGGAGTGGATATCCCATTGCTTCCACAACACGACCAAGCCCAACACAACCAAGCCCAACAAAACCAAGCCGATCCCAGACAAACCAAACCCAGCCAAACCAATCCCAAAAAAAACAATCCAAGCCCAGCCAATCCAAACCCAGCCAAACCAAGCCAAGCCAAACCCAGCAAAACCAATCCCAACAAAACCCAGCCAAACCCAGCCAAACCAAGCCAAGCCAAACCAAACCCAGCCAAACCAATCCCAACAAAACCAAGCCAAGCCAAACCAAACCCAGCCAAACCAATCCCAACAAAACCAAGCCAAACCAAACCATACCATACCCAACACAACCCAGTAATGGATATCCCGGTGCTCCCACAACACAACCAAGCCCAACCCAGCCCAACCCAGCCCAATCAAACCCAGCCAAACCCAGCCAAACCAAACCATACCCAACCCAACACAACCCTCACACTGCCCCCTTGCTTGTAGACTCCCCCCCCAAGGAGTGGATGTACCGGTGCGTAGGAGCTCTCCAGTAATAGCAAAAACAAACAAACCCAAACCTAACCAAACCAATCGAACCCAAACTAAACAAACCCAAACAAAGCCAAACAAATCCAAATAAACCCAAACAAAGCCAAACAAAGCCAAACAAAGCCAAAAAAACCCAAACAAACTTATTCCTAACCAAACCAAACAGACAAACCAAACAGACAAACCAAACAGACAAACCAAACAGACAAACGAACCCAAGCAAAAACAAACCCCAACAAACAAACCAAACCCAACCCTCCCACCGCCCCCTTGCGTGTAGACTCCCCCCCCCAGGAGTGGACATCGCGGTGCCAAGGAGCTCCCCAGTAATAGCCGGGGGTGCGCAGGTGGTAGACACTGTTTGCCTCACTAGTGTGTGGGCAGTGCAGGTGCTGCGCAGCTTGTCTCAGGTGCGTGTTGGTGGTGGGGGTGGCGGACTTGGTGGTGGCGGTGCTGCTGGTGGTCTGTGTGGTAATGTGCAGCTTGTCTCAGGTGACTTGGTGGCGGTTGCCTTCAGGGTACTTCCATTGACCAAATTGGCCAGCGCTTTAGCGCACTTGAAAAAAGCAAAAGTGCACTTTGTAGTGCAAAAAGAGCAAAAATCGCTTGCTGCGCCCATAGCGGGTGCAAAAAACTGCGCGAAACCGCGCAGTGGGGCTCAAAAAGGCAGCGCGCCAGCGCGCAAAAGCGTGCGATTGGAAGTACCCTGGTTGCCTTTGACTTTTTTTTTTTTGCTGGGGGTGCGCAGGTGGTGGACACTGGTTGCCTTGCAAGTGTGTGGGCAGTGCAGGTGCTGCACAGCTTGTCTCGGGTGGGTGTGGGTGGTCGGGCAAGGGTGTGTGGGTGGGTGGGTGGGGTGGGTGGTGGGTGTGGGGGGGGGGGCTCACAAGTGTGTGGGCAGTGCAGGTGGTAGACAGCTTGTCTCAGGTGTGTGTGTGGGTGTGGGGGTGTGTGTGTGTGGGGGGGGGGGCTCACAAGTGTGTAGGCAGTGCAGGTGGTAGACAGCTTGTCTCAGGTGTGTGGGGTGTGTGTGTGTGTGGGTGTGTGTGTGTGTGTGGGGGGGGGGGGGGGGGGGGGGGGCTCACAAGTGTGTGGGCAGTGCAGGTGGTAGACAGCTTGTCTCAGTGTGTGTGGGGTGTGGGTGGGTGGGTGGGGGGGGGGGGGGGGGGGGGGGGGCTCACAAGTGTGTAGGCAGTGCAGGTGGTAGACAGCTTGTCTCAGGTGTGTGTGGGGTGTGGGTGGGTGGGTGGGTGGGTGGGGGGGCTCACAAGTGTGTAGGCAGTGCAGGTGGCAGACAGCTTGTCTCAGGTGTGTGTGGGGTTTGGGTGGGTGGGTGGGTGGGTGGGGGGGGGGGCTCACAAGTGTGTAGGCAGTGCAGGTGGTAGACAGCTTGTCTCAGGTGTGTGTGGGGTGTGGGTGGGTGGGTGGGGGGGGGGCTCACAAGTGTGTGGCAGTGCAGGTGGTAGACAGCTTGTCTCAGGTGTGTGTGGGTGTGGGGGGGTGGGTGGGTGGGTGGGGGGGGGGGGGCTCACAAGTGTGTGGGCAGTGCAGGTGGTAGACAGCTTGTCTCAGGTGTGTGTGGGGTGTCAGTGTGTGGGTGGGGGTGTGTGTGGGTGGGGGGTGGTGGGGGGCTCACAAGTAGGTGGGCAGTGCAGGTAGTAGACAGCTTGTCTCAGGCGAGTGTGGGTGGGTGGGGATGTCTGTGTTTGTGTGTGCGTGGTGGTGTTGGTGAACTTGGTGGCAGTAGTGGTGGTGGGCAGTGCAGGTGTGCACATCTGGTCTCAGGTGCTCGTGTGTGTGGTGTGTGTGTGTGGGGGTGTGTGTGTGTGTGTGTGTGTTGTGTGTGTGTGGGGGGTGGGGGGTGTTTGTGTGTGTGTGGGGGTGGGGGGGGGGGGGTGTTCGTGTGTGTGTGTGTAGGAGTGGGGGGTTTGTCTGTGTGTGTGGGGTGGGGTGTGTGTGTGTGTGGGGTGGGGGGGGGTGGGGGGGGGTGTTTGTGTGTGCGTGTGTGGTGTGTGTGCGTGTGTTGGGGGGGGGGGGTGTTGTGTATGTGTGTGTGTGGGGGGGGGGGGGGGCTGGGGGGGGGGGGGGGGGGGGGTTGTGTGTGCGTGTGGTGGTGGTGGTGGTGGTGGGGTGGTGGTGGTGGTGGTGGTGGTGGGTGGTGTGGTGGTGGGGGGGGGGGATGTTTGTGTGTGCGTGTGTGTGTGGGGTGTTTGCGTGTGTGGTGGGGTGTGTGTGGGTGTGTGTGCGTGTGTTGGGGGGGGGGGTGTTGTGTGTGTGTGTGTGTGTGTGTTGTGTGGGGGGGGGGGGGGGGGGGGGGGGGTTGTTGTGTCGCGTGTGTGGTGGTGGTGGTGGGGGGGGGTTGTGTGTGTGTGGGGGGGGGGGGGGATGTTTGTGGTGCGTGTGTGGGTGCGTGTGTGGGGGTGGGTGTTTGCGTGTGTGTGTGTGCGTGTGTTGTGCGTGTGTGTGTGTGTGTGTGGGGGGGGGGGGCGGGGGGGCAACCTGTCCCTTTGGCTAAAGTCAGGAACCAGCAGTCCTCCTGCCACAGGATGAGAGCTACGACGGCATTCCGACTATGGGCACTGCCGTTTTAGGGTGTGCGGTTGTCTGGGGTGCGGGGCTGTGGGTTGGGGTGTGTGTGTTGTGGTGGTGGTGGTGGATGGGTGTGTGTGGTGGGGGGGTAACCTGTCCCTTTTGGCTGAATTACAACCTTCCTCATGCAACAGGATGCGAGCTACAAGGGCATTCTTACAATGGGCATTGCCGCTGTGTGTGTGTGGTGTGGTGTGTGTGTGTGTGTGTGTGTGTCTGGATGGCGGTGTGGTGGTGGTGGTGGTGTGTGGGGGGGTAACCACTCAACCTGTCCCTCTTTGCTGAAAGACAACATTTCACCCGGTACAGGATGAAAACTACAAGGGCATTCTGACAATGGGCATCGCCGCTGTAGGGTTGGGGTTGGGGGCTGTGTTTGGGGGGGGTCAATCTGTCCCTCTTGCTGAAAAAACAACATTTCACCTGGTACAGGATGAAAACTACAAGGGCATTCTGACAATGGGCATCGCTGCTGTGGGTGGGTCAGCCACACAGGGAGTGAGTCCCTTGGATTCTCAGCGCCTAGGAATGCTTGCCACGGGAGAGTTCCCGCCACCCCAGGTGTGTGCGCGTGTGTGTTTATATGTGGTGTGTGGTGGTGTGTATGTGTGGGGGGGGGGGGGGGGAGGGGGGGGGGACTGCTTGTGTACGTTTTGTGTACTTCTGGCTGGGATTCTCAGCGCCTAGGAATGCTTGCCATGGAGAGTTCCTGCCACCCCAGGTGTGTTTTATATGTGGGTGTGTGGTGGCGTGGGTGGGTGTGTGTGGGGGGGGGGAGGACTGCTTGTGTACTTTTTCTGTACTTCTGGCTGGGATTCTCAGCGCCTAGGAATGCTTGCCATGGGAGAGTTCCCGCCACCCCAGGTGTGTTTGGGTGGGGGTTAGGGGGGACTGCTTGTGTTCTTTTGTTGTACTGCTTGTGTCTTTTGTGTACTGCTGGCCTTTTACTCAGCGACTGCTGAATGCTGGCTGGGGTGGGGTGGGGGTATGAAATGCTTACCTTGTGCACTGCTTGTGTTCTTTTGTGTACTGCTGGCCTTGTTACTCAGCGACTGCTGAATGCTGGCTGGGGTGGGGTGGGGGTATGAAATGCTTACCTTGTGTACTGCTTGTGTTCTTTTGTACACTGCTGGCCTTGTTACTCAGCGACTGCTGAATGCTGGCTGGAGTGGGGTGGGGCTATGAAATGCTTACCTTGTGTACTGCTTGTGTTCTTTTGTGTACTACTGGCCTTGATTCTCAGCGCCTAGGAACGCTTGCCACTGAAAAGTTCCCGTCACCTCAGGTGTGTGTGTGATGTGGTGGGTGTGGTGCGTGTGTTTAGGGGGGAGGGGGGGGGGGGGTATGGAAATGCTTAACTTGTGTACTTTTGTGTGACTACTGGCTGGCTGGCTTGGATTCGCAGTGACTAGGAATGCTTTGCCACGGGAGAGTTCCCGTCACCTCAGGTGTGTGTGTACCTCAGGTGTATGTTGTATGTGTGGGGTAGAAGTGTGGGGTAAAAGGGGGGCGGGGGGGGGGGGGGGGGGCCTGCCGCATCTGCCTCCCCCTCTTGGCTCCCCTCCCCCGCCTCCCCCTCCTCCAACTCCTCTCATCCCATCCCATCACCTCCCCCTGCCTCCTCCTCACCCCCTCCCCCTCCTGCCTCCGCCCCACCCCGAGACCCACCCTCACCCTCCTCACCCCCTCCCCTCCTGCCACCTATCATCCCATCACCCTCCCCCCTCCTGTCTCCTCTTCCACCCCACCCCCCATGCCTCCTTTCCTACCCCTCCTCCCCATGCCTCCTCTCCTACCCTCCTCCCCATGCCTCCTCTCCCCCTCCTCCCCCAGAGATGCCTTCTCCCCCCCCCCTCCCCTCCTACCTCCTCCCCACCCCGTTCCCCCCCTCCCCCTCCTGTCTCCTCCTCACCCCTCCCCCTCCTGCCTCCCTTCATCCCATCACCTCAGGTACCAGCTGCCGCAGCCCCAGAAGCACCAGCCGAGGAGATCAAGGTCAAGGGGGATGAGGATAGGGACGTGGAGGGCACTGAGCTAGGAGAGGCAGGCACCAAGAGTGGCCAGGGAAAGGGTGGTGGTGCTGAAAGTGATCTAGTAGAGGCGGGTGCCAATAGGAGCAAAGGAAATCTCAAGGGGGGATGAGATAGGGACGTGGGGGCACTTGAGCTAGGAGAGGCGGGCACCAAGAGTGGCCAGGGAAAGGGTGGTGGTGCTGAAAGTGATCTAGTAGAGGCGGGTGCCAAGAGGGGCAAAGAAATCTCAAGGGGTGGATGAGGATAGGGACGTGGGGGCAGTGCGTAGAGAGGCGGCACCGAGAGCGCCAAAGTGAAGGACGGTGGTGCTGGAACTCCGGGAAGTGATCAAGGAGAGGCGGGTGCCAAGAATGCCGAAGAGAAGGGTGGAGGTGCTGAAAGTGAGCACAGGGCGCCTGCTCCTGTTGCTATCCCTGCCCCTCCCCCCCACCCCAGCTTCTCATGATCTTGCGCAGCCTCCACGACAGACCTCTGCCCCCTCCTTGCCTTCCTGACCCTGCCTCCTCTCCCTCCCTCCTCCTCCTCCTGCCTCTCTCCCCCCCTCCCCCTCCTGCGTCCTCTCCACCCCCTCCCCCTCCCCCCCCCCCCTCCTCCACATGCCTCCTCCCCTCTCCCACCCCCTCCCCCCATTCCTCCTCCCCCCCACCCCCTCCCCCCCATGCCTTCTCCCCTCCCCCTCCCCCGCACCTCGCCACAGCTGCCAACACCGCCACTTCAGGATCAGCAGAGGGCCGTGCTATCAGAGAAACCAGGTCTCCCCCCTGCGGCCCCTCTAGTACCGCACACATGGATGCTGACACCTACGCAACACAGCTGCCCGCATGTGAGTCAGGTTAGCTTGTGTATTGGGGGTTGGGGGGGTGGGGGACTAGGTTTAGGGGGGCAGTCAATTGAGTTGAGGTGGTGTGTGGGGGGGGGAGCATGAGAGTCATGTGGGCTTTGTGGGGGCTCACATATATGTAGGGGGGTCGAGTTGAGACGGTGAGCGGTTTCTGCCTACCATGTACCTCCACAGCACAGCTGCCCCCATGTGAGTCATGATTCGCTTTGTGGGGATACAGATGTATAGGGGGGTCGAGTTGAGACGGTGAGTGCTTTCTGCCTACCATGTACCTCCACAGCACAGCTGGCCCCATGTGAGTCATGATTCGCTTTGTGGGGATACTGATATATAGGGGGGTCGAGTTGGGACGGTGAGTGGTTTCTGCATACCATGTACCTCCACAGCACAGCTGCCCGCATGTGAGTCGTGATTCGCTTTGTGCGCCTGCGTGTGTGTGGTGGTGGTGGGTGGGTGGGTGGTGGGGGGGGGGGGGGGGGGAGGCATGTGTGTGGTGGCGGTGGGTGTGTGGGTGGGGGTTTGGGGCATGGGTGTGGGTGTGAGGTGTGGGTGTGGGGGGAGGGAGGGGCATGTGAGTCATGTGGGCACCAATGACCCTGCCTTTAAAAAACTTTGTTGTCTTGAACAAGTCCTTTGCAGCGTCGCAAGCGACGCGGAAAAATTGGCGGAGAGTGTGTTGCAACGGAAATAAAGGTGGCAACGATGGAGCTGACCGAAAGCGAGTTAAATTTTAGTTACCGACCGATGTTGCCTGACGTGTCAGGCTTAAAGTTTTTGTATTTTCCGGCCGGACGGACAAATGGTAAACATGGGGGCTCCCGCCCCATTGAAGAGGGGGCTCCGCCAAAAATAATGCCTTTAGCTGTGTAGGGACACACTGATGTATAAGCGGGTCGAGGTGAGAAGGTGAGCGGTTTCTGCATACCGTACTGACAGAAAAATTTGACGTTTTTTTAAAAATTGACTTTTATCTTCGGGGGCAACGCGAACATCCCAACTAAAACCATCGCACCTCATACCATCCTAACCCAACTCATCCAAAACCCAAACTAACAAGTTATATGCAGCGTCACATGCAACGCTAAAATTTGACGGAGAGTGTTCACGTCCGAGCAACATGGTGGGCAAACAAACGCGAGTTAAACAAAGACCGTTGGCTGAACGTGGCAGGCTTCGTCTTGGTCAGACGGGGATGGTCGACGGACAAATGGGTAACCCTGGGGGCTCCCGCCCCCTTGAAGAGGGAGCTCCTCGAAAAGTGCTACCAGCTCGCAATCTATATGAATGGTTACAATCGCACCTATCAGATACGTGATATCACGAATGAATGGGGATATACAATCGCACCTATCAGATACGGTATATGAACGGGGATATACAATCGCACCTATCAGATATATGAATGGGGATATACAATCCGCCACCTGGATCAGATACGGTATATGAATGGGGAAGCGTCCTATCAGATACGGTATGAATGGGGGATTCGACCTATCAGTACGTAATAAGCAATCGCACCTATCATGATAAGGTATGATGGGGATGGCGATACAAATCGCACCTAGCAAGATACGGTAATAAATGGGGATTATCAATCGCACCTATCAGATACGTATATGAATGGGATATATACAATCGCACCTATCAGATACGGTATATGATGAAATGGGGATATTACAATCGGCACCTATCAGATACGGTATATGAATTCGGGGGAAACCGGGATATACAATCGCACCTATCAGATACGGGTATATGAATGGGGATATACAATCGCACGGCTATCAGATACGGTAATGCAATGGGGGGGAATATACAATCGCACCTATCAGATACGGTATAATGAATGGGATATACAATCGCACCTCATCAGATACGGTATATGAACGGGGATATACAATCGCATGGACCTATCAGATATGATGAATGGGGATATACAATCGCAACCTATCAGATACGGTATATGAAACGGATATGACGATAACTGAATATGATATACAATATAACGCACCATCAGATACAAGGTAATATGCCGGGGATATACAATCGCACCTATCAGATACGGTATAAATGGATCAGATCGCATAATTTCAGATTGGGGTATATAATGTAACAATCGCACCTATCAGATACAGGTTATTATGAACGGGGGATAATACCAATCGCACCTATCAGATACGGAGTATAATGAATGATAGTTTACAATCGCACCTATCAGATATAAGTGAATTGGAACGAGGGATACTAATCCGACTACTTCAGGCGTATAAAATGAGGAACAGTGGACGGGGATATACAATCGCTACCTATCAGATACGGTATATTGAATGGGGATATACAATCGCACCTATCAGATATATGGCACACCCGGAGATGAATCCGGGGATATACCGATATTAACAATCGCACCTATCAGATACGGTATGAATGGGGATAATACAATCGCACTATCAGGGATACGTATATACCAATGAATGGATATACAATCGCACCTATCAGATCGTAATAGGGGATTATACACAATCGCACCTATATAATATACGTAGATGAATGGGGATATACAATCGCACCATATCAGATAACGGTATACACCATGGGATATACAATCGCACCTATCAGATACCGGTATATGAATTTGATATACACGCATATACCAATATCGGGATATAACGGAAGGTGGGGAATACGACAACTAATATGAATGGGGAATAATACAATCGCAAGCCGTATCAGATACGTGAAATATATACATATCGACCTTTATCAGTAATGAATACGGGTGATACGAGTCGCACCTATCAGATACGGCTATAATGAACGGGATATACAATCGCATCTATCAGATAGGTATTAGAATGGGATATACAATCGGCACCCATCTCAGATACGGTATAGGAATGGGGATATACCAATCGCACCTATCAGATACGGGTAATATGAATGGGATATACAATCGCATCTATCAGGATATATGATGGGATATACAATCGCACCTATCAGATACGGTATATTGAACGCGGGATATACAATCGCATCTATCAGATATAATGAATGGGGATTGATACAATCGCACCCATCAGATACGGTGTTATAAAATGGGGATAACAATCCGCACCTATCCAGATACGGTATATATGAATGGGGATATACAATCACACCTATTCAGATACGGTATAATGAACGGGGATATACAATCGCATCTATCAGGATACATGAATGGGGGATATACAATCGCCACCTATCAGGATATATGAATGGGGGATATATAATCACAGCCCCTGATGATGGTATATAGCCCACCCATAGAACCAGGGCATATTACAGACATGTATGTAGAGGTGCGATTAAGTGATATGCACTGTAAAACACTGCCACCTATCAGGATTATTTATGCGAATCCTGGTTCCTGAGAGACTTTATAAATTCACACCCCATTTTATAAGTGGGTGATTTAACAGGCGCGGCGACATAATGTTGTGAGTGGTGCACTTAATGAACATAACTAATACTGTTACAAAACTTGATTACTGTATTAGTAACGGCGTATGTTAATAATGATCAATATATGACTAATTATATTAAATGCGATATTAATTATGAATTGATTGTATAATGTAGGGTGGGCTCTGAAGGTGGTGTACAATAATTAACTATTATTTGTGATAGATTGAGTACATCCATAAATTATGGGTGTGATTAATGTGTGTAGATGATTATCTTAACATATAAACGTATCATGGGTGCGCAGGTGGTAAATTACAGAGGTAACTATAATAACGTCAGCGTAAATATAATCAACTACATTTAATTGTATAGTAATTTATAAACTAAACTTCCATTTTCTCATTGGTTTGTGTTACATAAAAAATCATTTGCATATAAATACATGATAATTGATAATAATTAGATATTTCACATCATTGTATAATTAATAGTAATCAAATTGCAACCAGATATGGTGAGGTGGATGAAGGTACATTGCAATGTATAAATATATTAACATTCACTCAGATTTGTACATGAAATAATCTAATTGGAGATTGGGGCGGGAGGGGGGGGTACTATATATTAATAATAAGTGAAATATAGCGTGTGCGATATACTGTGGAAATTTGTAGGAATTGGTGACAACTGCCACGGTGGCCGCCAGCAGATGCAGTGAGCCCCTCGCAGCGGCGGGGTGCGCCATACCGAGTAAAATTACATGAGGCAGGACGTGGGCAGGAGGTTAGGGGGCACCCCCTACTGCAAGCGCCTGAGCCTGCTGACGTGAAGGCTCTGATGAGCTGGCAGCCAAGCAGGCGAGAACACGCCGAGTCGGACGGGGTACAATCCAGTCAAGGGGGAAAGCGCGCTTGCCTAGGGCCCAGGCTCTGTGTCAGAGAATAGCTAGCTCATCGAAGAACAAGGAAGCTGAGGCTGGGGGGAAACCGAGACCATACATATAGCGATGTTAGAAGGCCGAAGACTGCGAGTAGCCAAACCATTGCTGGCTTTCTTGTCTTTGATAACGCCTGGTGGGGCGTGGTATTTTCAAGTGTCGGTGGAACCCGTCTAAAATGGCACATTCCACGGTGGAGACCCAAGGCTTCTAATAATGATAACGCCTGGTGGGGCGTGTGGTGTTAAGGAGAGCCTCGTCGTACGCGGGCGTGGGAGCGGTCTCCTACCTCAACAGCAAGCTACCATCGAGCCATCCCATGCAAACGGATAGATGACATTGACGACCTTGCAACGCCAAGAAAAGACGAGCCGAACCCAGAAAGGGGGAGTCGAACCCAGGCCGAACTCATCATTCCTTAGCGATCTCTGGTCTTTATCCATTAGAATACATTGTCAAATCAGACTTTTGAAAGAAGGCTCAGACTGGCTGCTATTTTATTTTACCTTGACAAAGCTCACCTTTGGCGTTGACAGCGACCCGCGAACACTATTAAGGGCAAACCCCACTTTATATCTGGCTCTGTAGCCAAACAATTAGTGTTGGGCAGATCAATTGCCCAAATCAGTTTTTGCCTAGGTCAGTGAGCTCAGATCAGACAGTGCTGCCCAGATCATTGTTGGGCAGATCAGTGTAGCTCAGATCAGCAGTGCTGCCCAGATCAGTGTTGGCAGATCAGTGTACTCAGATCAATGCATGCTGCCCAGATCAGTGTTGGCAGATCAGTGTAGCTCAGATCAGCAGTTGTCTGCCCAGATCAGTGTTGGAGCAGATATCAGTGTAGCTCAGATCAGCAGTGCTGCTTAGATCAGTGTTGGGCAGATCAGTGTAGCTCAGATCAGCAGTGCTGCCCAGATCAGTGTTGGGCAGATCAGTGTAGCTCAGGTCAGCAGTGCTGCCCAGATCAGTGTTGGGCAGATCAGTGTAACTCAGATCAGCAAAGTTTGCTTACCCAGACCAGTGTTGGGCAGATCAGTGTTGCCCAGATCAGTTTTGCCTATGTCAGTGCTTCTCAGATCAGTGGTGCCCAGATCAGTGTTGCCTACGTCAGTGTTGCTTAGATCGGCAGTGTTGCCCATATGAGTGTTCGGCAGATGAGTGTTGCCCAGATCAGTGTTGGGCAGATCAGTGTTGCCCAAATTAGTGTTGGGCAGGTCGCGTGCAGTGCTCTTTGTTTGGACTCATTAATACAGACTACTGTTTTACCCAGATGTTACGTTCAATTTCATTAATTTATTGTATGGCCCATGGCAGCAGTCGCAGGCCAAACTTGAAACTTGAAACCTGGTTACATAGCAGCCCATTCAAACCAGCAATTTGGCTGCTCGCTGTACTTCAGCAGCAAAAAAAAAACATGGCAGGGCTAACTATACCCAAATGAGGTGCTTTTGTTTGGGTGGTTAGTTTAATAAGTTAATGAAGCCTCTCCCTCCTCCTCACACTCCCAAGAGACGCCTTGGTTGAGTGTAGGGGGAGAACAGTTAGCTGACATAATTAACTTATAGCTATAACAGCTTGGTACCTATGATGTTTACCGCCCCTCCAACATAGTTTACGCATACATAACATCCCATGGGTAGCCGAATTTCTTCAAGTAACACTCAGGCGTACTTGCCGAAAGGAGCAAAACAGAACCAGCGAGCAAACGCGAGGGCAACGGATCTATGCAGGACCCCTTAGGGATCGGCAAGGAAATTACGTCACAAACGTCACGTGCAAACTATATGCGTCATCGTTCACATTCACACTCATAGGCAGTTCTTGAAACTGTCACCAGTCACACACCGCATAACTCACTATGCCATACAAGTCATTCACATCACGCTCACGCAGTCACGTCACACGCATCAGTCACACGTCAACGTTTAGGCTCAGCACGTCACAGTCATAGGTCACGTCACGTGCACATAGGGCGTCACTGGCACGTCCTTATTGTCTTCTTTGGGGGTATGGTAGCCAGCTCCATCCAGCTCTCCAACTAGCGCAATCCCCACTGGGCCAAAGCCAATGCTTGCAGCTGCATTGGGATGCATGTCATGTATCAGCTTTCAGACACCACTAACAAGCCCAGCTTCAGATTTTGCCAAAGATAAGGAGCAACAAAATAGGAGCAAGTGCCTAGAGAGCTGCGGATGGTCAATAAACCACACAAGCCAGGGATTCCAATTTTCTTGGCCCAAGGACAGCACAAAAATGGAGCTGCCTAGAGACAGCTGGCGATGGTCAAACAGCCTGAAGGTCATAAGCACAACCTGCCAGATTCATAGGTTTGGCCTCTCCAAGGTACAGCAAAATGGAGCTGGTTCCTAGAAGCTGCGACTGAAACTCAATACGCACAAGGCCAGATCAGGCGAGCTTTTAGCCCAAGGACAGCCAAATGGAGCTGCCCTAGAAACTGATCTACACACATGTCTACCAACGGGAAGAACATATGCATTGTTAGACCAAAGGCGAGTATGATATCCTATACACAATTGCACCTACTCATATAAGGATTGGCATTAATAAATGGACGTTTAGTGAACTTGCGGCATAGGTCTCCAGATGCCCAGGGCAATACATATATGAAGACATAGATTATATCAAGTGCCGGCACCTGACAGCACTACCTTCAATAAAAGAAAACTAACAGCACATGCAATTAGAACCCATGTTCTGGCAGGTATGATGCAATCACGGATTACATTAAAGTTCCATACAAATAGTTGACGCATACATACGATTTTTCACCCTGCAATGTAGTGTCAGTATACACAGGATCATTGAGTTGACCATACATAACAGTCCACTACAGATAAACAGTTGACATACAAGTGAGTAGACCAAAGCATCTAGGGACTTTGCCAGCCATGAGGTCAGGACGAGCCATTAAACAAAAAAAAATAGGGTGCTGAAAAACACCGGATATCATGTAACTAGAACCCCAAACCCAATATCTTTCACTGCCGGATAACCGGACGTTTGTTACTATGCAAATACTAGAGAATCAGTACTCCCCTGAATTTTTGTACAGACAGTCTATTTCTTTCATTACCATGCGTAAATAAATTCAGTATTCGAACAACTACCCTATAGAATAAACATGTTTTGGCTGTTTACCATTGCCGTGTAACGGATAAGCCATCCCATCTCCAACGACCGTTGCGTCCGTGTGGGAGCGGACTCCTACATCATATCTGGACAAGCTACCATCTGATACGACGACGACCCTTTTGCAACATACTGACCAAACGAGGATTCCATAGCAGTCGGGGATAAGGGGATAGTTCTGAAACCCCCGACTCTCATTCACTTAGCCGATCTGGATATCTACCATTCGGACCATGGAAATCAAAATGATAAGAGGCTAGAATATTCAACTTAATATATATTAGTCCAACCCATGTTCTTCACGGAGAGCAGTCGAGTTGTACATTTATAATATTTTAATATAGCTATGACTTAATCCATACCTGACTGCCAGGGCGATTTGGAACATTCCTGATTACATATAATATATTTTAATTATGATGATTGTAATCCATCCTGTGCTCTAGGGTTGTTGTACATTTAATATTATATAATTACATGATATAATACAAACTAGTTGCTCTTTATGGTAATTAGGTTGTACATTTACATATTTATTACTATGATTTAAATCCCAAACCTGTGCTCTATTCTGTAAGCTAAAAACATATTAAATATTTTTAATTATGATCCCTCGAGCTTACATAATGTACCTGATAACCTGGTACAGCCCTGCAGTACGAACAATATAGCCAAATTAGAACAGCATTGAAGATCACCCTGGAGAATAAGAATAATGTTTACAAGTGTTCTATGACCACACATAGCACATAAAAAATGCACAACACACACGCCCACGCCGACTGTTCACCTTTGCAAGAGCGAGTGCATTACGGTCTGAGGCGCTACAGTCGCAACACACCGACACACGAATTACAAAACAACACAGCACAAAGCACACACATCTAGACTCGCACATCAATGTCATGTAATCAAAAAGCATCATAACGTTAATCAACAGGCACTCGGTTACTTACACATTGCGACTTTCCACCAAAGGATTTATATTGAAATGTTAGATTACCACGAAGTAACTGCTTCCCTAGGTACATGTTGCCGCTCGTAGAACGTTTACAGTATACACCAGCTGCTAAATTTCCATGCAGGAATTTTAAGAAATCGGACTCAACCAAAAGATGAATACAATATATTGAATTCATTATTTGTTGACCAGAACGATGAGTCGAGCATTCAGGGTACCTTTAAACCAAACCTTGTCCGTCCTTTAGCGCTACTTATGAATAACAAAGACCAACAGCCGCTTTAGAGTTGTGCAACAAAGCTAACCAAGAGTCAAATAAATTGTTGCTGGCCCACAGTGATTAGCCACAAAAATAACTGTCGCTTAAAGCGCCAAGGGGGCAAATAAGTACAGCGCTCAGAAGCGCAAAACGCAGCGAGTCTTCCATTTGACATATACCCAAGTACTGAGAAGCAGGTATATTTCCTCTCATGTGCCATAAGTGATTTAAGGCCACTAAATAATATCGAGATATAGCAGATCAACTATATTGACATGGGATGACCTTTGCGACTTTGATCGCATTTTTTTGTTTGTATGGGCACCTCAAAAAAAAGAGGGGGTGGGGGGGGAACCTCCTTCAGGTTTTTTCTTAGCTATTTACCTCAGCCTCCAAATGAAATTTTCGAGTTTGTGATGTAACTGCCATTTTGCGTTTTTCGTGGAGACCCAAACAGCAGAGTTCATTTTGGCTTACATAACAGGCTGGACCAGTGTGTTGTGGGTGTGTGTGTTCTAGGATCAGTGGTTTGGATGTGTAGTCCGTGGGAGTACAGTAACATGCCACTTACAATATAAACATAGTTTACCATAACCATAACATGTTTTGTGTGCTTGGCGGGGGGGATGTGAGCAAGGGGTAGGGATCAGTCCCATTCCTTCAGTTTTTTTTAAGGCTTACGCACTCATTTGCGCAATGCTTTTTGCTCTCTCTGAGCACTGATCCATGTAAATGCCAATTTATCCCAAAAGTTTATGCCTGGCTAAACATTAATTGAAGTAACCCAAACCTTATTCCAACCCCAAAGCCCAATACCCCATACCTGGCAACTATCTAACCTGTGTCGTAATCCACATCTCATACTTACACATTTTTAGGTGCCCAAAACATACTTTCTTTCACTCAGAAGCACACAAATATATCCCACACATCATGGACATAGGGTACTTTTCAAATGGCTCTAACTATGTCCGCCAATGCGCTGTCACCTAAATATCTCCATTAGCACGTCCATCTCTTATAAAAAAGATTGACAAACAAATTACTCTCCTATCTTACGCCTGAATCATCTTGTAGCTGGAATCCGAAAAATGTGCGCCCTAAATAACACAATTTGTACTAGTTAACTATGACAGTCCCGCCCCACGTACAGGTTAGGTTTCGTAGTAAAGACACACACACACTCCTCGTGAGCATCTGCCGGAGTCAAATATTACTACGTATTGCTCACACCACACCGCTAAAATAACCGTCGTGGCTAATCGCTTTTAGATATTAACTACCTGACGCTCGCCAATAACCCCATACACCTGATTCCACAACATACCGAGCAACTGTCTGTTGCATTCGGCTGGCGAGTTGTGCGGACGCATATACGAGCCTGGCTGTTCAGCCTCCATACGGCCTCAGCACACTGCCGTGACCTTAAACTTAAAAGACATCAATTGTGACTTCGGTGACTGTTCCAGCAATTCGAAGCCATGCTCTGTCTTCTTGCTATCTATTTTATCCTTGACGGATTTATATAGCTAATTCACGCACTATGAATTTGGGACTGAACTCTACGTATTTCGCACTATTTCATTTTCTCGTCGGCATTCTAGCAAGAGCCAAAAATTTCAGACTTATCCAGGCACATATATCAAGTTCGAGTAAAACTACACGAACTACGAAGTGGTTTGAAATATCCCAATCCCATAATTCAGCCAACTTGATATGGCTATTTACCATACATATATACACGTATTAGCACACAACTCGTCCCTCACTCAGTCACATTCTCTCAAGGCCCGAATATGAATTTTATGATTACAAAAAGTGAAAAATTCTTTGTTTCGCAGTTACAAGTTTCCTGTTATAATATTATTTTCACTTGCAAAAAAGGCGAGCAGCCAATGGCGGCGAAGACATTCAGTAGGGAAAAGGTCAAATTTACCATACATAACTAATACGCGCACGCTACGCACGATGACGAAGAGGAGACCTTAGCGCTAGTGCTAATATGCTTTTGAATTATGTTCTCTTAAATAGTGCGTATAAGATAGTGATCAGTAGACCACTTAGCGGACTAATTTTACGCACCAGCGACCCCTCGTGATCTTCAAGGAAATTACAGCCAGTTTACCAAAGAGTCAAGGTGAAGACGGCCAGTCTACAATGTTCCATCATAACAGCAAAAAATTACAGGCACAGAACAGCCGGAAGAACGAAGCACGAAAAGGAAAGGAGAGCTGAACG